>PVLA01000030.1:104005-407621 GCA_004027455.1 Hydrochoerus hydrochaeris
GAACCAACATTATGAAAATGGCCATACTCCCAAAACTGTTACACAGATTTAATGCAATCCCAATCAAAATACCATTGACATACCTCACAGATCTAGAGAAAACACTACTAAAATTCATTTGGAAACAGAAGAAACCTAGCATAGCAAAGGCAATTCTAGGCAACAAAAGCAAGGCAGGAGGCATCTCAATTCCTGACTTGAAACAGTACTATAAAGCCACATTGATAAAATCAGCTTGGTACTGGCAAAGAAATAGACCTGAGGATCAATGGAACAGATTAGAAGATGCAAGCACAACTATAAAGACACTCAGCCCATCTGATATTTGACAAAGGGGCTAAATATATCCACTGGAAGAAGGATAGTCTCTTTAATAAATGGTGTTGGAAAAATTGGCTCTCTACATGCCGAAAACTAAAACTAGATCCATGCATATCACTATACACAAAACTAAAGTCTAAATGGATCAAAGACCTCAATATTAAAACAGAAACACTAAATCTACTGGAAGACAAGGTAGGTAGAAGTCTTTGAGACATAGGGGTAGGCATAGAATTCATGAACCAAATACAAAGTGCACGGGAAACACTTTGAAGAATCAACAAATGGGATCTCACATTATTGAAAATTTTCTGCACTTCAAAGGAAATCACCAACAGAGTGAAAAGAAAACCAACAGAGTGGGAAAAAAATTTAACCAGCAACCCCTCAGACAAAGGACTTGTGTCCAGAATATATAAGGAATTGAAAAACATCAAGCCCCCCAAATTCAAAGACCCTCGTCAAAAATGGGCATCTGAGATGAACACACAGTTCTCAGAGAAAGATATACAAATGGCAAATAAATACATGAAGAAATGTTCACCATCACTGGTCATTTGAGAAATGCAAATTAAAACAGCATTGCGATTCCACCTTACTCCAGAAAGAATAGCTGCCATCAAGAAATCAACTGATAACAAATGTTGGCGAGGCTGCAGGGGGAAAAGGAACACTGCTCCACTGTTGGTGGGAATGTAGACTGGTGCAACCATTATGGAAGTCCATATGGAGAATTCTCAGAAGACTAGGATTGGAAGCCCCATTCAATCCAGCTATCCCCCTCCTGGGTATTTTCCCAGAAGAACTGAAAAGTTCATATCACAGTGATATATGTGCACCCATGTTCTTAGCTGCACAATTTGGGATAGCTAAATCCTGGAAACAACCAAGATTCCCTTCAACTGCAGAGTGGATGATAAAGATGTGGCATTTTTATACAATGGAATATTACTCAACTATAAAAAAGGATGATCTTGAGGCCTTCATAGGCAAATGGAGACAACTTGAGACTAGCCTCATTAGTGAAATAAATAATCATATTTATAAATATCATATTGTATCTCTAGTGTAAAAAGTAAATAAGAACTACAAGTGTAATAAAACCAAAATGTGTAATTGCTATTGTGAAAAAGAGAGGAAAAGAAAGTGCTCTAAGGGATATAACTGCATGTATGTTTGAGTGTGTAAATTAGATGACCATATTGCTGAATCTTTGTTGGATCTTTGAGCAGAACTGTTTGTAGTCTGACTGTTTGACTATTTACTATGTACCCTTTAACTTTGTAATTTGAACAACTACATCCAGGATGACAGTATATAATTTATAAATTACTGATTTCTTAGTAGGGCTTTTTCTCATTTTACTTTTTCTTTCTTTTAGAATTCTGTATTGTTGCTACCCTTTTTTCTGTTTTGCTTTTTTTTTCTTCTGTTGAAATAAAATTTTAAAAATGTATAATTGCTATTTTAAAAAGAGGAAATAGGAAGTGCTATAAAAGATATAGCTTCATGTATGTTTAGGTGTGTGGGATTGATGACCATATTTCTAGGTTTTTGTTGGATTGTTGAACAGATCTGTTTGCACTCTTACTGCTTGAGTGTCCACTATGTGTGCTTTAATTTTGTAACTTGAATAACTATTTCTAAAAGAACAATATGTAATTTATCAACTAGTGATTTCTTACTGTTTATTTTCTTTTCTTGAAATTCTGTAATATTTCTACCTTTTTTCTGTTTTTTTTTCTCTTTAAATAAAAAAAAAGTAACTAAGTGATTCTGTTATAGGAATAACAGAAATACATACTTGAAATTTATAGTGAGTAAATGATAATATCAAGTATCTTAATTACATTCTAGAAATGAAATAAGGATGGTAGGGAAATATATGCAGCAATATCTACAAAGTACACTATGGATATCACATCTATAATTATTTCATGGAAATAGAAGTCAAGTCGAGTTTCCTGCATTTCTGGCACATAGTAGGCATCAACAACTTTACCAACTAATGACTGAATGAAATTTTTCTTTAATTCCTGCTAAGTGCTAAGTGCACTAGGCTTTCTAATAATGCTATCTAGGGCATGACTCAGCCAAGTCAAAGAAGATTAACTATTCAAAGCAAAACATGGCCATTTTCTTTTCATTTTTCCCAAAAATAAGCAGAAAGGCCAGTGTTTGGGGGGAAGTTATTCTCTTGATAAAGCTCCAAGTATTTGAACTTTTATCAGGCTGACCTTCCCAATGAGATTTGAGATCCAATTGTTTCAGTAAAGAGTTTGGTGTAAGCACTCACAAGTTTGGGTGCTTATCCAAACTGAAATTAATCTCTGAACCTTCTGAGGTTTCCTGACTTCTAAAGAATGCTGAGAAAGCCAGAGAGGGCAGAGAAATCTCAGAGAAAAACCAAGGAGAATGATCATAGGAAAAGCTGCAAAGGCCAGAGAGATCACAAAGGCTGGGAGAGCAGAGGAGGGCAAAGAAAGGGTTATGGAAATAGAAGAGAAGGATAACAGAGGAGCAGAGGGGGCTTGGAGAAAGTCAAGAAGGCCAGAGCAATCACATAAGAGATGCTGAGGGCAAACAGGGCACTAGGAGAACAGAGCTGAGTGGAGAGATTAGGGAGGAACAGGGGTTGAAACTGTAGACAGAGCAATCAGCACAGAGGAGGAAGGGGCAAGAGGCACTTGCTCAGGAGGAGCAGACGGCTTAAAGGGAAGAACATAAGAAGTTTCATTCTGTTTGTGATAGTTTGAAGCCCAGAAATGCTTTCCTTTTCCTTTCTCTTTTCTGCTCCTCTCCTCTTGTTCTATCTCCTCTAACAGAAGAGTTACAGGCAGGAGATGAGCCAGAGGAGCTGACTTGAATTTTTCCTCGCTCTTTTGCGGTTTCATTACCAATGTCATGCTGAATGAATGCAAAACTTAACAGATGAAATTGACTTGAAATAAGACATGAGCTATCTTTCTTCCCTGTGAAAATTCCTTGTCTCATCCACCTCAGATTCAGTGTTAAGAAACTACTATCTTTTTGGTGGGAAGGAAAAGTTATACTTTTTAAATTTTTTAAAAAATGAGCACACTGCTAACAACATAACAATGCAACCAGTGTTTATTAAGCAGGGTGTTATTTACTACACACAATCCCTTTATTACATGCTAAGAGTAGCTCATGTTAGTCCCATCAGTGTAATGCATGGTGCTGTGAACCATGTGTGCAGGTCATAAGGCTGAGGTTCGTGGTGTGTTAGCAGATGACTTTAGAGTTCACCTCTTTTCAATGCAATTTGTGAATAAATAGACATCCAGAAAATTTGTCAGACCACCTCCCAGCCATGCACTTGTAATATTAGCACCATTTTTATCTGTAACTATACATTTTTTTGGATTTGGAATCACAATTTATCTGTAAAGTATGATGAAATTAGAAATAGAAAAAGTTATTTCAGTTTAACCCCTGAAATAACTCAGTGGCCTAGTTTCTGAGTATATGATCTGTCTGCCTAGTTTGATTGCAATGTGTGGATAAGAGCCAACTATCCTTATTTGCCCTAGATAGTTTTCACACTAACAGACATAGTTGTCTTTATATTCAAATTATAATATAGAATTTTTATCATTATAAGACTTCGTTTTTGTCCAATCTTGCCTTACTATTGAAGAAATAACCAAAAGAAAACAGTCCTTGCTATTACTAACTTCTTAGACTTTCTGTTTCAGAACATGCTGTTCTCAAATTCCGTAACTAATTTTCATTTCAGCTTTTGGGCCTGAGTTCATACAAAGGAAATCTTTTAGATGACAACCAGATTACAATAGTTCCTTAAAGCATTTTCTACTCATCAAAATAAAGACTTTTGATCCATTCAAGGATCTTATTTAATAACTTTTTGTGCTGTTTGTTTTTTTGTCAAAAATAATTTAAATAATTTTTTTATGTAGCAATGTGCTGACATTTACTGAAGTGGAGTGTACACAGTGTTAGAAGATGGTCATTATTTATTTATTTATTTATTTATTTTATTTTGAAGGTTGTAAAATACAACAGAACAAGATGGAACAAAGCCAAGTGAGACAGTATAGTGAAATTGGTACAGAACTTCACAGCAGTTTACCGGACTAACAGTAGTAGGTACCATAGTATATCTCATTTTCTGCACAATGGTTGTTCTTTCAATCAGGTATAGCAAAATCAAAGGAAATACAGAACATTATAGAACTTATCAAAACGGAATATTGAATAGAGCAATACCAGTAATCAGAACACAGCAAAACAGTGATAAAAATATTTGCCTTCAAAAAGATGGTAGAAGGAAATCCCCCTTATGCTATATTGCACATAGTCAACCTTGCAAGGGATGCTCAGATCTCTGGCTCCCATTTGCTAATGGGGGTGGGAGATGGGAAATGGATGTTTGCTCAGCCCATGCACCGGTAGGCTCACAGCTGCTTACCAGGGTGGCGAGCTGGCTGCTTGGTTTCCCAGTGCTCTAAGTTCCAATATGATGGTCACTTTTTCTAAGTATCTTTCTGTACTTAAGATATGAAAAGTTTATTTGGTTATTTGCATTTGTCTCTTAAGTTCTAATTTACAGTTAAAGAGTTTGATTTCTCCTTATCTACCTCTTCATAGCTCTTATAGTGGTGTTTATAACTTAGTAATTGTGTTTTCTTGGCTACTAGGTCTCTGTAGAGCTCCCCAGCATTTGAGTGGTATTCCAAATTGCTTACTAGATGGTTTGTGTTAGCCAACTTGATTTTCTTTAGTCATTGATTTAATCATTTTTGTTTTTTTCTCCTGTACTCTATGGAGCTAAACCTATTCATTCTTTTGTCTTTTAACTTTCCTATGCCTGATTTCTTGCTCTGTCACTGAGAAAATAACACTTAGGTGACTTCATGGATTGGCTGAGTATCAAGTGAAATACTGTTCACACCTAGAGAATAAGTGTGGAACATTTTACAAACTGATACAGTTTTTACAGAACTAATTATTTTGTGCAAAAGTAGAAAAAATAGACAATTATGAAAAGTATAAATATATTTTTCATAATTTTTGTATATAGAAATGTTAGTAATTATATAACATTTAACACTAGTTAGAAACACATTTTTCACAGTCCAGAAATCACTGCTACCATTGCCCTTTCATAACCTGCAGTGTAAATGTTCGAAAAATCAATCATCTGTAGATGGAAAATGTTAGAAAAATTGTGTCTGGACACAATGTGTAGAGATATTTTGCTATTATTTTCCAAACAATATTTCAGCCTCTTACATTTATACCATATTAGGTTTCATGAATAGTCTAGAGATGTTTGAAGTGTATAAGAGGATGTGCATAAGTTTTTCTAAGTCCTTTAAAATTTTAGAGAAGGGACTCAAGCATCCTTGGGTTTTGTTATCTTTAGATGTCACAGAATCAGTGTTCTTTGAATACTAAGGAATGATGTAATTGTAAAAAAAACAGGTAATGGAAAAACAGTTTTGTTCCATTGTTCAGTTGATCACAGATGTGCAATTAGATGCAAGCACTTAGATGTGCATAATATGCAATCATATGCCCACTCAACCTCAGAGGCTTAGTAAATATTATTAGGCAGGAGCATAGAATCTAGAATAAGACTGTTTGCCTCTAATATGGCTTAATAGTTAATAGCTGACTTAATAGTTGAGGAAAATCTTGCCTGTCTTGTCCCTTATCTATAAAATGGTGATGATAGAAATGAAAGTATATAATTTTTTAAAGTATATAATTTTTTAAAGATATTGTGACAATTGAATGATTAAAAGCTTAGAAAAGAGCCTGCCACAGAGTATTACACAGTTGTTTGATGGAATTATTCTACTGCAACACACATCTGGATGAAAGATGAATAGTATTACCAAGCATTCTGGGTTTTTTGTTTGTTTAAGACATTTCATTTAAATCTCTTTTTGAATTATAGTTGGTAGATACTGTCTCTTCTTTCTCACTCTGACTGACCTTTATTGGTAAAAATATTGGATCTGGCTTAATGAGGAAGGTGAAGAACACCAAGTAGTAGACTACATTAATAACTGAGTATTACACAAGATGAAAATTAACTAGATAGCCATAGATAGGTGCTCAAAGGTGCAGGTGTTGGATAAGTTCTGGGTCCTTGCTTGACTTATGCTGTTGGTCAGCTGTAAATGCTACACCTCCCCATGTGTTGCTGTGGCTCCTAGTGCACAGGAGGGCTGTGATGCGAGATGGCACATAAACGGCACTGAGCATTTCGACTGGCAGTTGGGCACCATCAGGGCTGAGAGGATGTTGCTTTCTGTTCATTGTGGTCAACTCCACGTGGTTTCTGTTTTGTCTCAACTACCCAACATTGCTTTAATGACTTGGAAGTAACAGCAGATTCCCATTTCTTTTTGCAAATATTTTAGTATTTAAACCTTGTCATTCACACAGTTGTTACATGGATAACAAAACAAGCTTGTGACCTACTGGAGCAGAATCTGTTCCTGGGGAAATAGACTGTCTGCTTCTACTTTGCCACATCTGCCATATTTGAGTTGTTAATTAGAAATGGAAATGTTTCCAAGTTTTCTTCTTCCCTTGGTATTGATCTTTTGGGTGAACAGAAAGCCTCAACCCCTTAAGCTTTATCACCATGCGTTTTCTATCTTATCAATTCAAATGGATTTAGCATGTATTATCAGTATTTAGATCTTGATTTTCTTTCTGCTTCTTTCCCCTTTAAAGCAATCTGTCTTGTGAAAACCTCTTGTTAGAAGAGATTATATGATTGTTTTTTTGCTTTTGTAATCTGTTTGAAGAAGAAGTAGCTGCACACTTGAGGATTTAAAATGATGTCTCAACAGGAAACGGCTTCTCTGTTGAAAACCTGATTTCTCACAGAGCAGCTTTTTCTTTCTCTATATAAAAAAAATTCAGATTTGATCACATTGCTGCCAGGGCATTTCATTTTATTTAAATGCAACAACACAAACATCACTAATCTGGTTTCCCCAAATTCATTTGTGCATTCCCTGTCAACGATGGTTTTATCAGCCATCAAAATCTAATTGAAGTGGCAGTGCAGCATGTAGTCATTCAATAATTATAAAATAAACAGACTGAAAATTCAGATGCATTTGAACAAAAGCCATCAAAGTAACATAAACAGGAGAAAAGGTAATTAAAGAGCTTTCTCTCTCCTGCTTTCGACATTACAGTTTTATTTAAATGCAGCTCTAACAGGAAACCAGAGGTAGATTGATTGGCCAAATGTGTCGACTAATACTATTCTGAATTGTGTCCCATTAAAAATGTGGTAAAGAAATTTAAAAAGTACCACAATCATAGTGTCTCAAAAGCATGCTTTTCTTTCTCCTCTGAGAATTTATGGGATAATGTGCACACGTGACAAGCAGCAATAGATGACAAAAAGCATGGCCCTTTATCTTGGAGCCATCAGATCTTAGCGACTTGGACAAATAGGACAGACTGGTTCCTGAGTATAAAATTGTGACGTCAAAAGGTTGTGCAGCACAGCTTTCAGGTCTCCACTTGTGTTTTTCACCTGCTGAAGAAAAGGACTGCCTGACTATCGGAGGCAGTAATGCATGAATATAAGCAGTTTAGCAATGAGAAATTCAAACTTTTGAAAGAGAGGTAACAAAGCCGTACGAATAAGCCCTGGTCATGAATGTATATATAGTCACGGGGTTGGTTGGCATAGCAACTATTTCTGAGAACCCTGGTGCTACTTAAGTAAACAGCTGAAGCACAGAGCGTGCCTCAGCTAAGCTGGGTCCATCTGTGGTATCAGCGTGTGAGCATCATAACAGGAACATTTTCTCCAGCAAATCAATGATATTTCGGTATCTCCTCCTAATAACTGTTGTTCTCAGCACATCATGGCAAACCTGATTCTGTTTTTCTGTTTGACTCTTTTGTTGAACAGTTTCAACATGGGTAAATCTGACTAAGTTGAGTTTGAAATAACAAAAAGGATCTAAGCTCACCTATACCTTTGGACTGTTATTTCGTATGCACTTTCAAGGCAAATGAATGGCTAGTTTAATGGTGATTTATGAGAAGATACAACAAAAACAATAACTGCTGAAGTTTTCACTTCAAATTCCAGCACATTAAGTAATTGCAAGGTTTCAGAATGTGACTAACTAAACCATGTTTTTTATGTGCATTATGAAAAGTGCTATGACTTTGGGCATTTTTGCTGATTTATTGGACATATTAATGAACTTTCTGTAACTATATTCTCATATGTAAAAAGAGGATAGTGAAAAATACCTCTTGAATGTTTGAGAACTGAATGAGAAAATGAATTTTATGTTAAGTTCAGTACTCAAGAGATGGCAGTGGTAATAGACTCTGCTGGGTTCTGTCTTACTTTTCTTATTGCTGAGATAAAACACCTTACAACTAAAGTTAAGAGTGAGAAGGTTAAATTAGCTTACAGTTTGTAGAGGGTTTGGTCCATAATCAACTGACTCTAAGTCAGGGTGGCATGACAGACAGGCATTACGGCAGAGAACAGTTCATGGCAGGCACAAGGTAACAAAAGCTAGCAAGCAACAAGACAAGCCTCTTACTGTCCCTTACCCAGGATACCAGGATTAGGGAGCTGCCAAACCAGTCAGTGGACTGATTTAGTAATCACCTACTCTTAATCCTAAAACCCTTAACCCTATCATTGCACACTCTAGATCCAGCAACCTCTGAAAAAGCCCCATCTATGGCTACATGAGGGATTATGCAAAGGGCATTTAGTCCATCTTTAGGAGTTACCAAAGTCCTAAAAGTTTTAGCACTGCTGAAATGTCCAAACCCAAAATCTCCTCTGAGAATTAAGGTAGACTCTTAGCTGGGCGTTCTTGTACATTGAAACCCCTGATGAGGGTATCAGTCTAATCCCCCAGACCATACGGCACAAGGAAGCATAAGAAAGTCAAAGAGAAAAAGTTCTGTAGTTGTGGAGCTCTGGTACAATCCAATGTTCTCTGTGAAACAAAAGGCCTCATCTCCAAAAGCTCACTGGTTTTATTGGTGTCAGGGAGGTGGATGGGTGTGGAGGCAGAAAGCATAGGGAGAAGAAACTTTGTATACTAGGCACAGAGACCTCCAATTAGCAATGCACAGATAGTTTTGATCTATGCAATGCTGGCATCTTTACTGCCAGGAACATCTGTTTTAACATAGCCAACATTACCTATTTTAGTAAATAGGGTGAAGGGGCAGTCAGGGACAAGTTGTGACAAGGGCTTTGTTTCTCAGGAAAGAGTAGCATAGTGATCTTCTATATCTGTAAAACTGAAAAGAAAATTAAACACTTCCAGCAATTGTGCAAGATAGACATTTCCATTCCAAAAGTTACAAACAGAGAGATAGTAAAGAATGGGAACAAAGCAAGATCAAAATCCATCAGGGTAAATGTTAAATCTCACAGTTCCACTTCTGACACCTCCTGCAATCTGTGGCAAACTGTGAACTCAGAAGGGCTTGGGTGTTTCCACGTCTACAGTACTTCTAGTAGCTATAGCTTACTTGGCTTCTTTCTGAGGTTGGCTTTCCTCACTCCTTATAGCTTTCCTTGGACTGTTTGTGTTCCTGGCTTCTCCAACCTTCTAGGGTCTCCACTGCATCTTTGGTTTCACACTCACAGCTTCACACACTGCTTTCTCAGGGGCACTGCTGGGCCTCACAGTCCTTCTGCAATCTAGGTAGAAGCCTTCCTGACCCCACAACTCTTGTACTCTGCATGAAAACCAGCACCATGTGGATGGCACCAAGTCTGTTGCCAATTGGAGAAGTAGGCATGCTTCCTTCTCTTCTAGCTATAGGGGTCCAATGCCTGTGAACCAAATCTTGAGGAAGAGCTTCCTTAGATCTTGCCATTCTGGAACATGGTTTTCTGGGGGTCTCTTCTCAAAGCAAAGTCTTTCAAGGTAGCAATTCTGAGGCTGCAGAGGCTTGAGTTCTGTTGGCTCTTGTGATGTCTTCAGGCCTTCTTTTCTATTCTCCTATCCCTTTTCAGCAGTCAAGACCTCTTCTGCTCTATCTTTGAAGTCCACAGATTTAATGGAGTTTCCTTCTTTGCCAAACTCAAAAAGTTTTAAATCATTCTTCTGGTCTCTTTGCTCTTGATTCTGGCTAAAAGCCCAACAGTAGTCAAATCTGGCCAAAAGGCCCAAACAGTAGCCATGCTATGGCTACTATGTGAGTAACTTGAGCTGGCTAGCCAGGTAGTAAAAAAAAGATCTCTGCAAAATGCAGAGATAAAGATAACAGAAGAATCAATTTGCACAATTCAATTTAAGGTAGCAACTAAATTGTTTTTGGAGGCTGTTGCTTCAGTTTCTGACATGCAAAATTTTATGCCCTGAGGAGTCATAGCCTCCTTATCTTGAGGCTCATATCCAGCTGACATTTCTGGAACTGACTGTCTCTACCATCCTGCTGTTCTTATATATTTTAGAGAAAACACTATGTGAGAAAACAGAAGACTGTCTGATGGCTTTAGAAATTACATACAAGTACCTGGCTAGCCTTATTTACAATGTTTAGAGCCAATTAAAGAGAAAAGAAAAAACCATAGTCAGCTTTGTACATATCAGTATAAAGGAATAAATCTCTATATAATCAAAGCTGTAGCAATTGTTCTGCATTCAAGGGGAGTCACTGAAATTGTCTCCCACAGAATACTCATTGCTGAGATAAATTACCTCACATCCAAAGTTAAGGGAGGAAAGGTTTAATTAGTGCATATTTTGTAGAGGTTTTGGTACATAATCAGCTGGCTCTAAGGCAGGGCAGCAGCACTGCAGACAGGCATTGTAGAGCAGAAACAGTTCATGGTAGGTAGAAGGTAACAAGAGCCAGCAAGGAACAAGGCAAGCCTCTTTCTTTCCCTTATATTGTATCCAGGCTCCTGGAATTAGAGTGGTACCAAACCAATCAGTGGACTGCTTTAGTAATCACATATTCTTAATCCTAGCACTCTTAATTCTAACATTTCACACTCTAGATGTAGCCACCTCTGAAAAAAATCACACCTATAGTCATAGACATAAGGCATTGGGACATCTAGGCACAATCCATAAGAAGTCCCTACTCAGTGACTATGTTACAACTAGATGTGTTCAGGATCCACACTTTCCAATAAGATTTGGTATTAAATCCTTTGTCATAGACTTATATAGTTGTCTGATTCCTTTTGCCAATGACTGATTTATGATGGATATTTGACCTAGTTGTGGGCACTGAGATACAAGGAGAGTTCCTAGTAGGCAAGTTAGTTGGAGAGATTAGATGTATTGCAGTGGACTAGTGAGAGCAATTTCAAGGTAGTAGAGTGTTCAAGAAACACAATGTGGGTTTTTAAACACTTGTAAGTGGATACACTTATATGTGGGAATTGCAAATAATGATTGAAAATTTCTGTTTCAAATGGGTTTTATTTTCTGTGATGCTCTTCTACTAGTGCACCACGCAAGCTCTTGCATTAAAAATATTAAGCATTTATAAAATACATATTATAATGATTTTTAAATATGTGAAGTTGAATAATTTACCCATGTCTTGGTTATGTGGAGAACAAATACAAGAGAGGAGTCTTGTTTTTTAGAAACTTTTGAGTTCTTCTTGGAACTCAAAAGTTCCAAGAACACAAGACACACACAAGAACTCAAGGAAGAGGGATAACTAGTAGGTCTCTTTCTTCCTTGGGAAATCTGCTTTGGACCACCCATTTCCGACAAGAGAAGAAACTTTAATGAGAATCAGAACTGAGACCAATTTGAGTCTCTTACATTCACATCAAAAGAACTGTGCTTCCTGAGAAACATGAACTGAGAAATGAGAACTTCTGAGTGTCTGGAAGAGAATTCTGAATGTTTTATATTCAGGCTCCCATAACTTGATCCCCTTTATAAATTCAAAAATAGTCCTAAGTCCAGAATGATTTATTGTTATATTATTTTAACTTTTGATAATATTAAAATTTTGTGCCTCCATGAATTTGGAGTGTTTTCATGAATCTTATATTTTCCTGATTATTATAAGCTCAGATTTTTTCCTTTATAAACCTTAGGACTTTGCAAAGAAGGATGAGATAACAAAAAATGAAACCTTGCATCTGTCTGTGAGCTGTGAGTTCCTCTCTTTGAGAGTTTCACTGAATAATCTGCCACTAATATGATGCATGATATTGTCTTGGCAGTTTATTATTTCAAGGCAATAGAATATAACACATTGGAAGGAGCTATCTTGATCTATTATATCAAGAATCCACAATTTATAGCTCTGTCTATTTGGTAGTAAAAAGTCACTCCCTGAGAACTACCAGACATGCATTTATCTGTAGTTCTGTAATGATAAGTGTATGGCCCTTTAAAAATATGTTGATATCATTTCATTTGAGTGGTATCTGTGATTAGGATGAAAATTTCTTTGTTTAGGACTTTCTCTTTTATACAAAAATGAAATATGTGTTTATTTGATATGGATTTCTAGAGTTAATCTCCACAATAATCCTGTGAAGTAAATTATTTTCATTTCTGATTCTCACTCGAAAGGCCCGAAGTAAAGAGGATGTTAAACAACTTGCCTGAAATCACAAAGCAAATGAGTGACAGAAAAACCCAACCCCAGATTTTTTCATTAACTGCATTGATTTATTGAGTTTTTTTTTTTTCCACAGCTGCTTCTCTGAGTTTCTGTGGTTTGGCATAAGGCTAACACTACTTATTCTTATACCTGTAATATATTTTTTGGATGTGTGAGTGTGTCTGCATCTAGTTTTAACACAATGGCTAAAGTCTACTTAGCATACCCTTAGCCTTTCCCTTACGGAGCACACACATGCCCCCTCCCAGAGCACACCAGAACCATATACCAGACAACCGGAATAGCACTTCCATCCTCATGCCTTAGCTAAAGTCCTAGGAATTATTGAAATTAGCTCTTCTAGGAAGCCTAGAAGCCAGCTCATCCCCTCAGTTGCCATTATGAGCCACCTCCTCCATCTCTGCCTTACTGTTCCTTTGTTTCAGTCCTTCATGTGGTGCGGCCTAGAAGCCCTCCTGCTTTTGCAGCTCTAAGTAATAAAGAGTTCTGCTTTCATCTATCTGAGTTTCATTGTGTTGTGTCTCACCTTCAAAGAATCCTTAAATCTCATACAACACCACTTTAGAGTTTAAATTTGTCTCCAACCTTTTTGTTGAACTATGTTATAACTGTAAAAACTTTAGACAGGGAGACAAGTGACTGACCTTCTACAATAGATCCATGTGCCCTTAAGCAGCTTTATTTAACCTCTTAGAATCTCAACTTTCTTACCTGTAAAATGAGCAATAATCCTAAATGCAGTGGTTCCTGCTCTGGGTTGGAATTTGATCATTTTATGGCATAAATTGGTGGTGTCAAAGTACAAGAACACCCGAGAGTGGACTAAAAGAGGCAGTGCCAATATTCTACAAATGTGAATCCTTTCGTATGCCTGATTCACAAGTTAAATCATAATAATGTGATAAAAGATATCGTAAAGAAATCCTTTTGTAAAAATGATTTTAGGAATACCCAACTAGACTTAAATTATTAAAACAACAGAGCCTAATACCTAGTGGATGGCTTGGTAGCCCATAGTTGATTTTAGCATCAGAAACTTGCTTGTTAGAGGATTCTGAACATCTCCCTCCCAGAATGCAACCTATACAATCAGAGATTGTTTGTCAGTGTTCCTTTGCGACAATAGTTTTCTCTGTTTAGGTCACTGTCTCTCTGTGTTCGTCTGTCTTTTTCTCCTATTTCATTCCTTCCCTCTGTCTCTCTGTCTCTGTCTGTCTCTATCTCTCCTCCTCTGTTTCTCTCCTCCCTTTGTCTGTCTCTGTCTCTGACTTTCTCTCTCTCCCCTGTCTCCCTCCCTCCCTTCCTCTGTCTCTCTGTCTCTCTCTCTCCCTCCCTCTGTCTCTGTCTCTCTCTCTGACAGGAACTTTCAGAAGCTGCTGAAGCTGCAGATGGTCATTGACCTGCCTTCCTCTTTGTTTGGCAGTTGATGAATCCTTGGGGAGAGGTGTCTGCAACCTGACGGAGAGGCAGAAAATAGAGCTCCTGTGAACAGCAGCCCTGGGATGCCTGATTTTCTGAAAGATAGGCTCTTGATCAAGCGAGCAAGGACTTCATGATTTATGCTTTGTGCCTAAGACCAGATACAGTTAGACTATATTCTAAAGTGTGCATAGAAGGAAGAGCTATTACTGCAGTTCACTTGTCAGTGATAAATTCTACTGAAAAAGAAAAGAAGAGATACATGCTACTAGATAGCTTGTATTTGAAACGGCTTTCAAATTTTAGCAACCAAAGAATAATAATATTAATAGAAGAGTCTTAAAACATGTGGGTGGCCCTCACCCTCTCCCTACCAGCCTTCCTCTCTTTTCAAAACTGAGGTAGAGGTTTTATGTAGTATTTGTATTTTTAATCAGAATAGATGAAAAACAACATTGCTAAAATTTGAGAGAAGTATGTGACTTTTAAAAAAGGGAAACTTTTTGTTCCTTTTCTCAGAGACAAACAATTGTATTTTAATAACCAAAATAACAGATGGTTTTAAAAAATTTCCCTTTGGGCTTAGAAATAGTGTTAAGAGTCTAGAGTATGATTTCTAATCTAGAGTTTCTGGAGGGTTCTACTAGGTTTGTAATTGTATGCTGTTCTCTCTGTAGACTTTGGAAAATACTTTCTCCTTTATTTCCACATCAATTTACCAATTCTGCCTACTATGTAAGGTTCAGCACAAGTGAAAATCATTTCCTTTAGTGGAAATTTACTTAGTAAAGCAGACCTTGGTACTCTACCCAGACACCCTCAGGTCCCTTTCCTTTTTGTGTGCTCCACTGATTTCAGGATTGTCTTCTATCTGGCCACAGGTACTTGGGAATTTCTTTCAAGGATTTTGTTAGGCCACTGTGGGCACTTTGCCTGCTCATCCAAGGACACTTATAGAGAACAGGACTCCCTAGGATTTTACCTTTCTTTGCCTGAGAGGCCCTTAGCAATAGGTGACTGGTGAGGGAATTTGGAATCTCAGGGCAATCTCTGAGGCATCAATGTGCTTCTCAGATTTTCCCTGTGAGGGTTAGACTGTAGCAATGTTCTGTGAAACTCTGAAATATTCCGTAGGCGTGGCTTCTTCCGTTTTCTTGTCCTGCTTTCCCCATATCTATGACAATTTATTTTGAAAGCACTTTCATAATGCAAGTCCTATCTAATGGTCTGTTTCTGGAGAACTTTGCTCTAAAACACAAATTTTCAAGCATCCATTTTCTTTCAACTCTAATGGCAATTTCTAGTTAGTTGAAACCTGTAACAGACTTTCTCCTATTACTTGCATTCTTTTGACTTTCATGCAATTGTGATCTCTCTGATGGCTTTTGGAATTCTCATCTAACATTTACCATCTTTATTTTGTTGCTTTATTCCCCTTCTAAATGACATTTTGGAGTTTTTACAATAAGTGAGTTAAGAGGATAAAACCAAAAATCTGTGGACAGAAGATGAAGGAGAGGAGCCTAAATATAAATAAAATAAGTAAAATAAAGGAAGGAGAATGGAGAAAAGTCAGCGACTCTAGACTGAGAAAAGCAACCAAAATCAAGAACAATATTTAGTTTGTACATCTTGGCAGATAGGAAAAAGAAGAAAATGTAGTTTCTTGACTAATTTGCAATGTGTAGCACTACATAGTTTAGATTTCTATTGCTGTGTAACAAATTACCCTCAAATATAGCAGCTTGAAATAACAAACCTTCATGATCTCACAGTTTCTGAGGGGCAGGAGACAGGGAGCCACTTAACTGGGTGTCTTTAGCACATGGACTCCAGTGAGGTAGCCGTTAGGCTGTTGGCAACATCTTCATTGACTTCAAGGCTTGGCCTGGGCTAGAGATCCATTTCCATACTCCCAGGGTTGTTGCCAGGCCTCAGGTCCTCGCTGGCTGTGGTCCAGAGGCCTCCCTTTCATACTACATGCATCTCTCTTCAGGCTGCAGGACTGTGTGCAGCCACTTTCTTCTCTGCACTGAGTGCACTGAAAGACCGCAAACCAAGACAGAAGCTGTGCACTTTTCTAATCCATTCTGGGAACTGACAGTGCTCACTGTTATGATCTCGATCTCAAAAACCAACTGCAGGATGATGTGAGAAAGGACCATGACCTGCATGAAGTCAGGAAGTGGAGATCATGGGAACCATTTATGAGGATGGTGATCATAGAAGTTTATTACATATATTAATTGCAACCTTAATTGTATAAGGGTGAAAAAGATTGTTCAAAGTAGAGTCATGTACTTTTTTGGGGGGCCGGTTTTGCTCCATGCCCTTGATATAAAAAGTTCTCAATGAAGATCTATGAATATTCAAAATCTAGTCTTCTAGTATATTTCCTCCATTAAGAAGAGGAGGCTAGTTATACACATGCAGACAAAGTTCCTGTACCAGATACTGCAGTGGGTGCAAATTCAGGTATATTTCAGTTTAATTTTTTTCAGGATAATTTCATTGGATTGCCATCTCTACTGTTTCTAATGCTAGAATTCTAAAGCAAGTGCTTGGATTTCTGCAGCAGCTTCTCAATGTATCTTCCTTTTGTCTAGATCCTCCTCATCCTATATCTCACCTTCATCATATCATATTGCCTAATGACTCATTACTAATTGAATAAAGTTCAATCTCCTTGACTTTTCAGAAGCAGAATTCATCTACTCAAGGCTGTATTCCATTGTTCCTATCATGAAACCTTTAATTCAGCCTAGAAATATTCTCAGTCAGAAATATTCAAATATCCTTGTTAATTTTTAACTCTTAGTTTGTTCTTGTTGCTTTTTTCCCTGTTAAGACTTTTCTGTCTTATTATTTGGTATCTCCAATATGTGGAGTCAAGTTTCTTAGGATTTTTTTTTTCTCCTTTAACACCTCGGTCTTAGTTCAAGCCTTTGGTATTTCTCAGGCAGACATATGATCCACTTTTCAACTTCCACATTCTTTCTTCTCCAGTCTATCCTCCACACATCGCTCCATTCTTGTTTTTAAGATGTGTTACTTCTGGAGTGGGGGATATAGCTCAGCGGTGCGAGTGCCTGCCAGGCAAGCGTAAGGTCCTGAGTTTGACTGCTGGTACCAAAAAATAAAATCAAAAAAATAAAACGTGTATAATGTGTTACATTTATCACATCATTATATTAAAATAAGCAAACACTTTGAGAGTTTGGCACATAGGAAATTATCGGAAATTGTTAGCTACATGAAAGGTTTGAGTAGTCTCGCTATTTTCATGAAGACTTCCTACAGTTCTCTCTCATCTTTCCTCTTTTGAAGAATGTGACACTTATTGTCTATATCACTCTTTTTGATGTTCTATTCTGTGCTTTTTTTCTATTGTTACTTAACTCGTGTCTTTCATTTATCTGTTCTGCACCTTTCTTGAAGACCTGCTATGTCCCTCATACCATACTACATCTTAGGGCAAATGATTTAGACTGAATGCCCAAACTGCAACCCAAACTCCACTTTTATCAAAGTGCCAACACTGAAATTAAACCTGAATACTGAGGTTTTAGTATAGAAAACATGATTTTTTTCTTAAAGGAGAAACATAGTAACAAAGCTTTTAATGGTACAAATAGCCTCCTATGGCACACATGCCATCCATTCACCACCACTGTCTTAGCAGATACAATAATTAGCAAAACCACACAAGTTTCTGCTTTCATGGCCTTTGAAGTTAACAAACACACCAAGACAGTACAACCCCAGGTTGAGAAAGGAGCTATAAAGGAAGAGCACCTGGTAGGAAGGATGTAGTCCAGGAGTCAGCGCTAGGTTCCAAAGTCAGAGAGGCTCCTTTGGGAAGAGACCTTTGTGCTGAGATCTGAACAATGAGCAGAAACCACACAGCAAAGAGGGCTGGGAAGGTGGAACGAAGGTAAAAGAGAGTGTTTTAAGCAATACCGTAACATGAACAATGACCTTGTAGTGGAATAAAGATGAAAAAGAAGGTCAAGGTTACCAGATCCAGGAACTGAAAAAAGATACTAATTGAAAAATTGGCAAAAATCTGAATAGTGGATGGAGCTTAGTTACTAGTAATGAACCAGTATTGGTTTCCTAGTTTTGACAAATGTATTATGGTAATAGAAGGTGATATCATTAAGCAAGAACTAAAACTGGATGAGGATTATATGGGAATTGTCTACTGTCTATGCAGTTTTTCTGTAAATTTAAAATTGTTCCAAATTAAAAGTTTATTTTTTTCAATAAAATAAAAGAAACCCAGTGCACAGTGGAAGAATGGTGCAAAGTGGGGCTGAAGATTCAGGCTTTCAGGAACTTTGAACACTTTAATAATAGTGATCTTTATCTTGGGTTTAGGGAAAGGCTGTTAGGGTTTTAAATAGTGAATGACACAGCAGAGTCACCTTTGAAAATAATACTCCCAGCCTTGGGATGATGTGGAGCGTGGTTTGCAGGAATGTGCAGGTAGGTAAAGGAGACCAGATATACTTAACGTATTTAGCCTACAAGTGAGTTGGGGACAGAATCTCTTAACAAGATAGATGTTTTTCAACTGCATTTATCTGTTCTAGGAACTGTGGTATTTACTATGGAATTCTGCACGTAATATCTGCATGATACATAGTCTTTGTATAAATCAACAGATAAATAGGTGAAGTAATGAAAAGGGATAAGGTCATCTTAAGCAGCCCTTGAAGAAATCAGCCTCTAGACAGTCTCTTGGTGGTCCTGTCTAAAACTTCAGACAGATTCCACTGACTACCTCACAGTTTATCCTCTTGCTATGCCAGAAATGAAAAATTCCTTGTTTTATTTTCAGCACATAGGTTCAGTGAGGAAGGTTGGGTACAAAAACAGAGCACTAAGAGCATTTGGAGAGAAAAGTTGAACTTGTTCAATACCTGGACAAAGAGGAAGCAAGTTAAAGTGCAGTGAGCCACCCCACTGTGGCTTTGCCATTAGTGCAAATTCATTCTGCTTATCATTGGCCTTTTGGCCTTTAGTCATTAGAAGTAGTCTCAGCTTTTGTAGAGGCATCCTACTTTTCAATTCTTTACCTCCTGTGGGGAAGTGGGCAGGCTTTCCTAAGGAGTCTGGGCCAAGGCTGCAGAGTTGAGAATGAGGAAGGGTCAGGGCCAAGAGTCCTGTTTGCTTCCCTTCACTGAGAACCAGCAGTACAGATGGTAGCATGTATGTGTTTTCTGCAAGGCTTTCTCATTCAGAGAAATAATGCAGATCATTTAAGAGCCATCTCTTGGGCTAATTAGTGTGCCGATCAGCAGGAGACTGCTGGGCTGCTTCCAACTCAGAGGAAGAAGAAAATAGGGATGATTAACAATCCCACATTTTTTTTTTTTTTCAGTCAGATAATCCCGAAGATCCTAGTTACTGTCTTAGGATCTTTGTTCTAACATTTCAGCTCAATGTTTAGATAGAACTGTCACACCCATTTTTTTTTTCTAACACATGACCAATTTTAGCCAATGGAGTTTATATCATGGATCTCAGAGGTTAATCTTTTCCCTTTCTTGTCTCTTTTCCTTCCCAGACATGCATTCATTTGACTGGCAGCCTGGAAAATTGAAAAATGCCATAGGGGTTATTAAGGTGGAAATCGGTTCTGCTCTTTGAAGCTCTGCAAGCTAGTTATTGCTGCACCTATAATATCCAGGCATCCGCATAGCACGCATTGTTCTTAGCTTGCCTGACACAGACCCGTATCAGCTGTAACACCCAGATAGAATGAAAGGGTCTCAAGATGTCATTTCTCTACTCTGAAATACATCCCTTTAGTCGATTAAAACAGAGTCCCTGAAGTTATTAGAATGTATTCTGTGTCTTTGTGCACACATATTCGATTTACTTTTGTTCTTATTAAAATGGTAAGCCTAGAAAAAAGGAGAAAAGAGAATCTTCCATAATCCATATTTTAATAATTGCCTGAGTGCACATGTACTCTACAGAGACTTTCTTGTTTCTGTAACTATTTACTTGGCTCTTTCACACAATGTGTATTACTTACTTGGCCTGGTAGACCATGACATAGCTTCTAGCCTATCATGTAATCCTGCATTTGGCTACCCCCGAGCCATTATAGTGTGTTAAGTCTGCTTGTAGGGTGGAGATATTATTTTAATAGATCTTTTTCACAATAATGGCTCTATATTGTATAAATTGTGTTGAGGTTTAATGATGTTAATATGTAAATATTAGGAAAACTATTGGAAAAAGTTAGGGTATAATTGAGGTAACCTATTTTCCAATGCTAATAACTTCGTTAATTTTTTTCTCCATAAAAATATTGAGAGAATTAAAAACTTTATAAACATATATTTTAAAAAAATGAAATTATTCCACAACCCACTTCAATAACAGAAGACAAAACTACCCCTCAAATAGATAACCTACATGTACCATTTAAACAGGACAAGAAAAGTACTACAAAACCACCATAATTCATGCCAACCTGAAACTTCAGAGAGATCCTTCAGGAGAGGTACTTTGTTTCTATTTAGGTTTAGGGGAATAATCTTTGTGACTGTGCTGTCCCAGACAAAGCAAGTCATGCTTGCTTCTGATGAAGAAGAGGAGAATAGAAAATAATCTACAATAACACAGAACCATGATCATGAAAAAGAGTGCAAATTCATGTCCTGCTTCAAAAGTTCCATGCCTCTTGTTGGCCAACTATATTGGTAAATCAATCAGAACCCTGGCAGGAAGCAGAATTCGTTCTGTATGGTTCAAATAAGACTTTAATAAAAGTGATGCTTACAAGGACTTACAAACAGGGAAACACACAAAGAACGGTGAGATGTCCAATCCAGGGACTGAAGGCAGGAAGCTATTACCACATCCTGCTCTGGGGGCATGAGGGGAGGAAACAGTGAATCTGAGAGCACTAGACCATGCAGGGAAGGCTGCAGTTGCGGATGGGAACAGTTGCTGCCAGAGATGTGGTATGAAAGCAGAGAAGTGAAAAAGAAATACTCCAACCTTTGTCCTTCTGTCAAATGACTCCTGCTGGTGTCTCTGTGCTCCATTTCCACTGAGAAGGCAACCGGAACCATGAGCTGTGTTCCACAGGGGACACCTCCTGAGTAGAAAAGTAGGGCAGAAAAAGAGGAAGAAGATTTAAAAACAGGAAAATATCCTAAACAGCTGATTTCTGCATCATCTTTTGTGAGAAGTTAGGAGTTCCATGTTTTACTTCGTAGAAGATGAGAATTTCAAAATGACTATTGGCAGGTTTTTCTTCTTATTTGGATAAAATACATAAAATTTTACTGAACAGTCTAATGTCCCTGTAGGAAATACAGATTCAAAGGGACCATATCACATTGAACACTAACTAAAAGTCCTAAGAGGGAAGTATTATTTTATTCACTTTCCAGATAGTTGCAGTGAGACTCAGAGTCTGAAGTGACTTTGCCAATACCCTAAGTCAGAATTAACAATATTAAAATGCAAACTTAAGTCTCCTGAATCTGGATCCCAGGACTTTTATATTACTTTGTTTTTCTCCCCCAAAATAAGAATGTCAAAAAATTTTGGTATTAGATATGCTGAAAAATTAACGAAGTTATTAGCATATCTAATATTTAAGAGGTGATGTCAAGTGGAATGATGATCATTGAGGGCCTGCCCTAGAAGGGAATATTGGGACACTGGCTCTTCTTTTTTCTCTTTGCTTCCTGATCACAATGAGATGAATCGATGTCTTCTACCACAGACTTTCTACCATGATGTGCAGCTTCACAACAAGCAACCCATGCAATGCATTCAACAGACCATGACTGAAACTTCTGAAACCATGAGCTGAGATAAACCTTTTCTCATTTAAATTGACTTTCTCAGGTATTTTGTCCCATTGATGAAAAGCTAATTAGTGAGAGACAAAGGAGATTTGGGAGAGTCAAAGATAACTTGAGAAAATCTTCAAAGTGAGGAGAATCTCTTTTTTTTTTTTTGATGGAGGAGAATCTTTTTATGAGGAACATGGATCATCTTTTGTGAGAAGTTAGGATATTTTACTTCATAGGAGATGAGGTTTTCTCATTTAAATTGATTGAGAGAGTTAAACAGAAGGTTACGACATTACTCAGAATACTGCTCATAGGCAGCTTGCATCGCCATCACCTGGGATATCTACTTAAAAGGCTAGGTGTGGTGGATTAACTAATGATCAGCTTGTAACACCCAGCTGAACTGAAGCAATGTGATTCTGGGTATGCAAGGCCCACCTGAGGATTTTTACCAACAGCATAAAAGAAGAACTAGAGAGGAAGATGATGTGCTGTTGATTCTCCTGGAGAAACTTGTTGCACTGGTTTTCCTGGTATTAACTCAGCTGTTCTCATCATTGAGGAGCTAGAGTCCTTACTATTATTAAGGCTGACTGTGGTTCTTTTCAGGCTGCTCCCTACCTTGAGCATTGCTTCCTAGTTCCAGTGCAGATCCTTCAGCCTGCTACTACAAATCTTTCATCCTGCTGGTGCAGAATTTCTAGCTCCTACCACTGACCTTTGGGCTTTGCCAGTGCAGATTCTCGATACAGACTTACATGAGACATTGTTTTGAGCGCTAGGCCTCCAGCTGGACTCATGGAGGACATCCTGTTAGGATCCAGGCCCTCAGCGGGATTCTTTGGGTCTCTAACACATGAATAGATTGTTTACACTCTTTTGCATTTTACACCTTGGGTGACTAGTATAGAACAATACTATAAATGTGTGTCCTGTCTTAAATTTATTCTCTTATAATCCCTGACTACAATACTGAATCCCCCCTAAGTGATGATTCAGACAGTCTGTGTGAAAAGAACTCTACACTTCAGCATTTTGACATGTTCAGTTAGCCCTCTATCCTACAACACACATGCACACACACATATACAAAGAGCTGACAAAGAGCAAATCAGGCAGCTTGACTAAAAAGAGCTCTGTAACAGAATTATAAATATTTGGGCCACCTCAGTTTTTTGGCATGATTGAACATAAGACATCTGATTACCTATCATCCCAATTTCTTTGCTTCAATCATACCTTTTGAATAATCTTTTGAAAATGTATTTTCTAATTTTATGCTTTAATAAACAAGGTATATTAAACACAAATTGACTTTTCAGATCCTTATAGTGCCTTGAGTTAAATATTTCAAACATCAATTATGATAAACACTGGAGATGTAAATGTAAAAGACTGAGAAGTCCGGATGAAACTGTATTGATGCTGATTGCTTTAAAAAGGAATCCCAATGCCAATCTGTATTCACTTTCATAAAAGTAGTGCAAAGAAGGGACAATGGTAAGGACTTTAAGGTAAAATTATATGGCCACTTTTTTGGCAGTGGGAGGATTCAGATGAAGCCACTTGCAAGATGTTTTCTAATAAATATCAAAAGAATGATTTTTTCCGTTTTTATCATTATCCTTTCACAATATTCAGAGCATTATGCATTGTTTCAGCATCCATAGTGCAATGTCTCAGTTCAACTTTTTCAGCCTGCTTTAAGACTCAATTTTCGGGTACCCAGGATAACCATGTGGGATGGAATGGAATGTTGATTTTCACTGCAACAATTGTTACTCATTTGGAACTTTATTCTGTATAGTATGGATGTTCTACACTTCTACTCTATTATAATTATATTCCTAGTTAGAATCCATAATCTCACAAACAAATGGCTCAAACAAATGGAATTTCAAATACTGTTTCCTAGTAATTTTGAAACAATGACTGAGACTGATTGCGGTTGAACTGTGAATCTGTAGATTTTGTCTCCAGATGAGCCTTGCTGATTGAAGGAGAGGCACAGACATTGTCACTTACTTAGGTTGACCTTGATCCAGTTGAACAGTTTTCCTTTTTGTTGCAATTCAGAATGGCAAACACACTGTGAAATTTTTGATCATCCATGTAAACAACTCATATATGTTGATTTTTTCCCCTATTAATATGTCATGTTTCAGTCCTGGTCTAAAACTGGAGTCATTTTTCCCTCGTTGTTTATGGAATTAGGTAATCCTTCTTGTATAACATTTACAATTTTGACTAAACTGGTCTCGGTTGAGGCTACCATCTACCCCTAGAACCAAACCAAAATAAACAGCATAATCATAACTGAAGAGTAAGACCTTACCTGAAACATGCTCTATGCCAGAGTTCATTGGTATCAACCTAATGGTTATTTTAAAAATTAAAGTCCTTGGGCCTGGGGTTTAGCTCAGTGGCACAAGTGCCTGCCTGGCAAGGCCGAAGTCATGAGTTTGATCCCCCATACAAATAAATAAATAAATAAAATCCTTGTCTTAGGCATTTTTCTAGAAAAGCCAGCAATTACTTTTTCAAATATCCATTATTTCTTTCCAGGACATATAAGTGACAAAAATATAAATGTTATATATTTTGGTAAGATGCTAACACAGAGCAATCTCTGGTAGTATTTTCCTATATGTCCTTATCAAATCAATTTAGAGCAAACAATTAGAAAGTGAAAATTAAATGTGATTGCATTTTATGAAGAAGAACATTCACAACATCAATTAATCCATTTTTATTGAATTTTCCTTCTGAACTAACTGGCTGTTTTGTCTCCTGGTTTGTCACCTCAGCGTGAGGCAGAGAGAGTTCTCCAATAGTGGAGTGAACTCAGCAGGAATCACGACTTGGCCAGACCATTGTACTTAAGGTAGCACTTTTGTAGGGCCTGACAATGACTTGATATTATTAATTCTTCAACTGATATAAAAAAATCATTCAGCTATTCTTTAAAATTTTAATTACATATGTGCAGGAGTATATGTTGTTTCTCATGCCCAATTTTCTTTGCCTTCTGTCTGCTATTACTAGAAAGCAGATGTTTATAACAAATTACATTTCTTTAATATGTGACTAAGTAAAGATATAGGACTGAATTATTTCTTTTTTGAACTTTTGCCTGGAATTTTATTTAATATCAACCCTGCAGAATCTGTTGAAAAATAGGAGAAATTGGGGTACAGTATTTCCTTACTAAATGCTAAGGTTTTAAGATTGTAAGAAAGCTGGGAGGCAGGAACAATTGAAAAACTCATGTCTAAAAAAGTGAGAAGACAAGCAAAGACTATAAAGCCTTCCTGTCATATTTACTTCTTTATCTCTCCATAAAAAAGGCACTCAAAAGTTTTTGAGTCTTTACAAAATAAAAATGGCTAGAAATTTGTTTTCAAAGTATTAGAAATTTTTTCTATGGTGTAAATAGTATACATTCTTAATTTGGCCATATTCTGCAATTAAGTGGAATTACTTTATGATCCTAAATGTTCCCCAATGGTTATTTTTACTTCCACTATTGCACACATTCACAAAGAACTGTACGTTCTCATTCCTTTTGTTGACAGTCACTGCATTTTCTTCTTCTGTTTACCACTAGAAATTTTGGCATTTCCCCCTCTATATTGAAGTGAAACAGAAAAGTGTGACAAGAAATTGAAACTATTTGTATATTTCTTTCTTTATAGCTTGAAACATACAGAAGACTCTTCATTTTAAAATAGTGGTTTTCAACTGAGGAGAATCTCACTGTGTGCCCCTCCCCTGCCACCCCTGGATATCTGGCAATGCCAGGGGACACTTTTCATTGTCACAACTTGGAGCTGGCGAGTCTACCTGATACCCGGTGGGTAGAGGCTGGGGAAGCTGGTGAACATGGGCAATGCACGGGACAGCTCTCAGCACAGAACTATCTGGCCCAAAACGCTAAAGTGCTGAGGTGGAGAAATCTGGTTCAGAAACATTCTTCCAGCACCTTTCCTGGCCCTTCTATCTATACTATGCATTATCAATCTTGCTCTTCACTGGCTTCCTACCGCCAAACTCGCACTGATTCTTCACTACCTTCTGATTATTCTGCTCCTTTTCACCACTAGGAGAAACAGTCTTGTGAAAGTCAAAAGGCTTAAACATTGGTTTTAAATCTTGCCTCCTTTTATTGCAGGGCATTTACCATGCTTTTCTATATAATATTTTGAATATCTCCCTTTTCATTAGCTAGGCAATTCTAAGTTTTCACACCCTCTCTGTGTCTCTATTCTCTCTGTGTTCAAATACACCTGATTGTTGATTAGTTGGTGCCTTTTGTTAAGTAGTGCTAAACCCTGGAATGCCCACTCTGGGGCTAGCAGGAAACTTCAAATTGTCCTGGTCTCCTACATAGAGGACTTTCTGTGTGTCAGGTAGCATGGACAGTGCTTTCCACGTACTGTTTTACTAAATAAACATACTGACCCTGCTATGCGTAAGAGGAGATAAAGGCTCCTATAGTTTCAGCGTATTGTCTGGTAACATTGGTTTACAACAGATAGAACTGGGAGTTTTATCTAGGAATATTTATTTTGAAGTCTTCAGTTTTTTTTGCAAGAGATGGTCGACTCTGAATATTAGACATAGTTATAGACACCCCAACATACTTGGTGTTGTCCTAGATCAAGCTTGCTGACTTTCCCTGAAATGTGGAAGGCCACTTAGATAATCAGAATGGCTTGTCAGATTGACCCAGTGTTCTCGAAGTCAGACGCTACTTCATTGCTTATCATTCTCTTATTTCCGTGGCCAGAGTAGGACTGGTTTCATTCAATGTAAATACCCATAAGCAAGACAAAGAACCTTGGCATTGCGTGGAATAGCTGCACATTGTTTGATAACAGATCAGAGAAGAGGTGGGGTGAAGTGTGAAACATCTGTGGGCGACTCTTTAAGCAGATGTATTCTATTCTTAAAGCCCACTTCTGTATTTTTATTCTGGTGAGAGCGATTTTCAGTTCCTTGCTTAACCTGTGTCAGGGAATTCCTGCGTGCAGTGTGGAAAATCACTGCCACAGCCTGCTGCAGACCCTCTGGCATGGGTGGAAATTTTCCAGTGCATAGAAGTGTGAAAGCTGATTATAAGGATGTGAGTGTTTTTTTGCAAATAAGATATTCTATATGTTGTTTCTGCCCACAGTTTACTTTTTTTTTTTATGTTACCTGCTTTGAAAGCTCTTCCAAAGCTGTTCAGATAGCTTCAATTGCTCAAACTAATTTCATCATTATCTGCTTTATTTTTTCACTCATCTGTCCAATCATGGCAGACATAATCCCTTGACAGACCAGCAGGTATTCCCTAGCTCCTTCTGGTAGCCATTGTGGGAAAATTCAGGCTATTTTTTAATGGGCTCCATGTGTAGACATGGGAAATATTCTGGCCAATTAGATAAGAGAGAAAGACATTCACTTTTTCTGATTAAAAGGGGCTTATTTATTTCTCCTTTCTCTATGTTGTTCCCTTCCCTACTTTCTTCCTTTTCTTTTTTAATTTTTTCTCTCTCCTGCTCCCTTTCTCTTTCTTCTTCCTTTCCTTCCTCCTTCCATCCTTCACCTAAATGAAGTTATGAAGTGGAAGAGCCAAGAAAACAGAAAAAAATTCAGATCTGTGTTTTAAAACTATAGAATTAATACCAATGACTGATCTTTAAACTTTTTGTTACCTGAGACAAAAAAAATCCTTATTGCTTTGACATTTTCCTGTTATTTGTAGCTGATTACTTTCTAACATATTTCAGAACAACACATTCTATTCACACCTAAATCTTCATAGATTTTTTTCCACCAATTCCTCTTTTGCTAAATGTTGTCCTTTTTGAGCAAAGTACAAGTAATTAAATCCAACTTTGCATCCCAAGTACATTTTCTTTCTCTTCATAGTGCTCATCAAGCACTACTACTGAATATTCTTTCAACTCATATTTTATGCTATTAATACCTTTCACTTGCAATATTAATACAGTCTATTTGTTGCTATGTTACACTGCAGAGATATTCATTTTCTGCTTTCTTTCTGTCTTTACAGATATGTGTCATACAGTCTAATATTTTTTGGATTCCCTTAAAATGTGTAATACATAGCTCTCTTCTCATTAGACACTTCAGAGGGTATTTTGACGGATGGACACAGCACACATTGGATTCTGCCAGCTGCTACTAGGCAACCAGACAGGGTGTCAGTGCGGTGGTGTTCGCACATGCAGAGCTGGGCCTAGACACACTTTCATAGTGTCACTTACTTAACTGAGCAAGAACCAGACTTGGAACTAACAGCCACACCCTTCCTTTGCTCAGAAGTGCTTTGCTCAATCGCTCCCCACAGCAGGGTCCCTTTCAGAACCCAAGCCCTCAACGTTTATGTGGCATATACATTTAAGGGAGTTCTTTTTTCAAAGAGCAGATCTTTTCTTCTTGATTTGGCATCTGACTGTGGTTATTTCTATTATTAAACATCAATGATTCATATTATATAACAGTAGTTATTCAGAATGAGAAGGTATAATATAAAGTAATAATGTACCTTCAGCTATGCATTGCTTTCTGGTGCCTGGAAAACTTAATTTTTTTCATATTGTATTTCTAACTATCCCTATCATTTCTATTGAATTACACACTCAGTATGTCCTTTATATAAAATTTTACCTTTTTTTTTCTTAAAGCAAAACATTGAAAAGGCCAATAGATTCCAACCCTTACCCTTGACTTCTTTTCTTTATACAAATACTTGAAAACCCTTACTAATGCTAATTAGAAACAAAACAGCACCTCCACATGCATTTTGCTTCTCTGTGTCATCTCTGACAGTGGTGAGAGACAAATATTCTCCTTTATTGTTGGCACCATTGAATAAGTGAAGCTCAAAGAGAAGAAAATGTGAACAAATGTAAGGAAGTCAGTTAAATAAGGTCATGGGCTGACATGTACAGTGATTCTGTCTGAACAAAGACAGGAAACACCCAGTATCATTTTGTGTTTCTATATCATCAGTAATTTGGGGTCTTAAATAGCTTTCTATGTCATTTCTTCAGGAACTTATGTAATATCCTTGTTTCTGATTTGAGGGCATTAGAGGAAAGAGAGCGAGACTGCCTTTTCATTTTTAGATTTGAAAAGGAGGCAAAATAGGAAAGACTTGGTGATTGGAGTGCATTGTTCAGGCGTATGATGAAGACAATTGCATATCTTTAAACACTCCAAAACCTTCGTGCACTCCTCTCAGAGGCACCGAACTCTAATCCCACTGGTATACATGAAAACCCAACTTCCAGGTATTGCCCACTTTGCAACCTTCTAGTTACTTTCCTGTTGGAAAGGCAGGGAAGCTCTGGCAAATGCATTTGATGCACAAATGTACAATGAGATTAAAGTGCTAGGGATCCAGAACCGTTATCACACCCCTCATCATCTCATTTGCACTTTTCCGTAGCTACATACTCCTGGCTTCCTGACAATCCACTTGTTTATAGTGTGGGGATATCTACATCCAAAGTGAGGCCCACAGAATCATATACTCATGGAGACTGTTTTGATTTTTTTTTTTTTTTGGTCTAAATTAAAGAGGCAGCATTTTTTGACTTAGCAGTTCTGTTCAAGTTTGTGGTTGGTAAATGGAAACAATATGGAAGGTGGCCTCGAAATGTGCTGAAGAGAAAACTCCACTGGCTGGAAGACACATCTGGGCACATCTGCCTAGAGATCATAGTATGGCAGTCCAGAGCAGTCATTCTAGAGGCTGCCACCATTTGCGTGTCACAGCATAAACAACGTTTCTTTTTGAGCAGTTCTTCCTTTCTGTTTCCATCTTGCTACATACTTGATGTAAGCTTGACAGGAGCAGAGCAATGGCCCCAGTCGCCTCTTGACTAGCCTTACCACACACGCAACTGTTGAAGGAGGATGACTTTATAGTGTTTTACTGCACTAGTTGTGGGAAAAGACATTTGAGACTTCACTCTGTAATAGCATTATAGCTTCCACAGCCAGGAAGATTTTTACAATTGCATAATGTCATTTCATATAGTTACAAAATCCCTCTGAGTAAATGATCTTAATAAGATAGGGTTGTTACACTCACTTTGAAGACAAGGAGGCATAGTTAGATAAGTCACACTACTAGCGAAGTCAAGACTGGAAATCAAACCCATTGTGACCAGCTCTTTACCATTCCATTGTCCTCACTCAGCGTAGTGATTCTTTATGCCTTTGAAATTTGATTTAAAAAATGAGCATTTCATTAAGAGATATCCATACACATTTCCACACACGATATTTAGAAATGGAAAAATGTAAAGACAGGTGGAAAACCTACATCACCAATAATGTCTATTAGAGCATGCCAAAATATACCAACTGCCTATATATTTCAGATGATTATGATAATATAACTATTATTTTGTTGAGTGGTTGTTCTTATTATTTTTAAGAATTGGACACAATATTATTCCATTTCCCACATAGAAACTGAGGTCTAACAAGCATACATGACCACCAAGCTTCTTGTTTGGCAAATGTAAGGCATTCAGCTTTAGATCCTGAGGCTTCTTTCACTTATACACACTTCCCCCTTTGAGTTGATGCACATCTTACCATGCGAGTTTTGCTGTGGTCTGTCTTCACCATGATGCAAGAGTATTCTGGTGAACTTACCACGAGTCTTTTACAGATAGCTATTTGCCTTTATTGAGAGCTCTATGATCTTGACTGTAACTAAGAAGTACTCCTTGAAATATTTACAGTGTCTTACATTGTCCTTTCTTTGTACTGCTTCTGTAGTGCTGATCTACTGTAATTTTATGATGGGATGATTTTTCTCTTTACCTTAAATTACTAGTTCTTTATGTGAGAATTCCATCTTTGCACACATATTCTACAGTATTGCTTCTCAAACTTCACTGTGCATACTAGTTAGTCATTTGAAGATAGTCATCAAATGCAGATTCTGATTTAGTAGGTATTGGTTAGAGCCTGGGACTCTGTATTTCTAACAAGCTAGGTGCTGTCACTGGTCCACCAACCATGATTTTAAGTAGTAAAATTCTAGAGCTTACAGTGATAATTGTCAACCTGTACAGACAGCAAAGAACACATGAAATGAGCTACTTACATGCCAGATATAAACTTATTTGTCAACATTTATCAAGCTCTTACTGTGTGCCAGATATAGGCACAAAGTATAGGTTTAGACATTGTTTTTATCACAACCCTAGTTCAAGGAAGATAGAATGGATAACCTCATTCCACTTTGTAGGACTAGTAAGAAAATTCATTTGTAACTATCTGAGGACTACTATGGTATACTGGAAGAAGAATGGCTTTGAAGTAAGATAGACTAGTATTTTAATTCTTGTTCTAGCCATGATATCATAGCTGTATGACATTTGTTTATTCCTGAATTATTGAGAAAGCTTTATTGAACATTTTTGAAATGCCAGGCATTGGGTTAAACACTTGAGTATAAAGAACTCATGAGCTTATTCTGGACACTAAAGAGAAGGCACCAAAGTAAATCAAATATTGCAGATGACTGTGATAAGTACTGTGATAGAGAAGTCAGGAAGCTGCTCAGAGAGAACAGTGAGCAGCATCTAAATCTAATTATGGAGAAGGGAGAAGTCAGTAGAAGGGAGTGTTATCCAGCTCAACAAGGAAGGAGGTGGCATAGCATATGATAAAGTGGACATTGGAAGCAGGTTTCAGGACTTTGACCTTCAATTTAAATTCTTTTGGCTGTGGATTATTAGATAAGCTTCTTAACTCTTTGAGAATCAGTTTGTCTGTAAACATAATAATAATCACTGGAGCCTCCTCATCATGACTCTAGAAGCCATTAGCATTGAGCATTTGGCACAATGCCTAGCATAAGTGAGAACTCATCAAATAGAGGTACTCATAGGAATGTAGAAGTTGGCAGGTCATACGTGCAGGTCTGAAACTGGTTCCACCTGGCTAGAGTGAAGAGTGAGAGCACAGACATGGCAGGAATGCATTAGGAAATCACTCTTGTATTAAGGTAAGTGACTTTGTTGGAAACTCAGGAAGATGAAGATGATGGTGCAGTGACAGCAGGGTAACATGGGGGGTGGGGAAGTAAACACAATTACATGTGATTTTGAGCTGCCTCCCTTTCCTCCTGCGATCTGAGTGTTTTCCTGAATTTAGGTGGAGGATGTCTCTGCAAAGCTGGGCAGATCTCCATGACTGAGGGCCTAGGTTCTCATGTGAGATGCATTATTCTGCCTTGTTTTCTGATCCTTTTCTTTGTCCTCTTTAACCTGAATTTTTTATCATTTTGCCTGACTTTGTCATATATCCCCTTGCCACTCAGACAAGGTCACCTGTGTACAAGTGAAAGCAAAATGTGAACTTAGAATATTACGGGTACTCACTAAGTATTTATGAATACTAAATGGACATTTTTTTTCTGCTGAAAAGATGATAGATATCTGTCTGTACTTTGACTTTGCTGACCTTTAATTCAATGACTGCTTGATTTATGTTTCTTATCTGACCATCTGTAACTCAACTGGATTCACATACAGACTTATTCTGAAAGATTTTTTTCCAAATCTAACACAAATTATTTCCCCCCAAATTACACATTCTTATTTAGTGATTACTAAGTACTTTAATGTTACAAGGAATAAGATGAAAACATTGTTCATCTTTGTGGAGCTCTTTTCTCGTTTTCACGTGTGTGCACATAAATGCAGATATGTACATGCCTATATTTATACCAGGCTTAATTGAAAGTTTTTGAAAAACTCTGAACTTGCTAGTGTGAGGGCACATGTGTGTGTGGGGAGTGTACATGTGTGTATGTGTGTTGGTGGATCCAGTATCTTTCCACTAAAAGAAATATATAATTAATTTGAACTTGGTTTTAATGCCACATGGATTTTCATCCTTTCCAAATTTTCAGTCACTCGTTCCCGTGACTTCAGTCCTCTGTTTGAGAAAATGTACATTAAACTTTATTTGTATAAATTATGAAAGTGGCATTTTTTAACCGAAGGGAGTCAGAAACAAAGTTAGAGTATAGATACAAAGAGTAGCTTATGTAGAAATGAGATACACCAGAGAGAGGAAATAACCCTTATTTTTAGTTTTTTTTTTTTTTTCTTTTCTTTTGGTTGTTTGTCTGATCGCTACTCCTGGAGAGCTGATTTCCGCACTTCCTTTGTTTGAGCCTTCTACATGTCCCTTCCAACTAGAAAAGATAAACAGCTCTATTTTAGGTTTCATTGTCTCTCTTAGTTGGACACTCTAGGTTTTCTTTCTTCCAACTTTCTCTGTGAGAAAGGACCAGGTAGAAGTTACTGTGTTTACTGTTACTGCTGGACTCGTAGGAGTTACATTAACCATAACGGGGTATATGAATGGAAAAAGGAAGCAGGATACAGAGAATCCTAAGAAAAAATTGGTTGCAATATAAAAATGAGTTTGGTGTTTTGATAACAAAGTTTTCTGTATCTCTCATTTAAGTTTCTTTTTATTTACTTATTTTTTTCTATTTAAGAGAAAAAAAGACATAGAAAAGAAAAACAAAGCAAAAGAGACAAAAAACAAAACAAAACAAAAAAACAATAGCAAACCCAATACAGTAACAGTGTAGGTTTACAAAGGGTAGATGATAGGAACTTTACAATGGTTGTAATATTGCATATTGTTATCTTCAAAAGGGTTGCTTAGATTAATAGATACAGATGTGTAAAAGTGATCTAATTGTATGAATATTAACTATTCTTTTCCAATAACTAATATAATTACTAGTATAGTCATTTAACCTATCTTATGTATTTATATACAAACTTATGTCTTTTTCCTTTTCCCTTCCTTTTTTCCTCTTTTCCCCTAATCCAATTATTTTTCCTTTTTGAGAGTTTTTTAGCCTTAAATTTAGTTTCTTACACTAGAAAGACAATATGATATTTACACATATGAGTGGTTTGATTTATTTCACTTATGAGTATAGTGCCAAGTCATGTCTATTCACTTATAAAAGCCTTGAAGCAATCTTTCTTTATAGCTGAGTAGTACTCCTTTGTATAAATATACCACAACTTTTTTATCCATTCCTCGATTGATGGGCTCTTGGATTATCTCCAAGATTTGGCTATTATAAATTGTGTTGCTATAAATATGGGTGCATGTATATCACTGTGGTATAATGTTTTCAGTTCTTCTGGGAAAATGCCCAGAAGCTGAATAGATGGGTCAAATGGAATCTGTATTCCTAGCTTTTTGAGGAATCTCCACAATGATTTCCACAGTGATTGCACCAACCCACATTCCCACCAACAGTTCCTTTTTCCACACAGCCCCTCCAGTATTTGTTATTGGTTGATTTCTTGATGTTGGCCATTCTTTCTGGGGTGAGATGAAATCTCAGTGTTGTTTTAATTTGCATTTCCTGAATGACCATTGATGTTGAACATTTTTTCATATATTTGTTTGTCATTTGTATTTCTACAGCTGAAAAGTATGTATTCATCTCAGATGCTCATTTTTGGATTGAGTCCTTGAATTTAGCTAAAGGGGCTTGATTTTTAAAAAATTCTTTATATGTTCTAGATAGAAGTCTTTTCTCTGAGGGGCAGTTGCCTATTTTCTCAAGTTGTGGGTTTCTTTCACTCTGTTGGAGATTTCTTTTCAAATGCAAAAAATTTTAATAAGACAAGATCCCAGGTGTTGATTCTGGAAAGTATTTCCCATACAGGGTTTTTTTTTTTGGGGGGGGGGATACCAGTCATCAAACTCATTACCTTGTACTTGTGAGGCATGTGCTTATACCACCAAGATAAATCCCTGGCCCTGCAGTTTGATTTTTGTTCATGAACTCTCTGCCTAATCGTATGTCATCAAGATTTCTACCTACTTTGTCTTCCAGCAGATTTAGTGTTTCTGTTTTAATATTTAGATCTTTGATCCATTTTTTACTTTAGTTTAGTGCATAGTGATAGACATGGGTCTAGTTTTAGTTTTCAGCATATGGATAGCCAGTTTTTCCAGCACCACTTATGAAAGAGGTTATCTTTCTTCCAGTGTACATGTTTGGCTCCTTTGTCAAAGATGAGGTTGCTAAGTGTGTTTATAATTGTGGCTGTATCTTCTAATCTAGTCCATTGATCTTCAGGTCTGTTTTTATTCCAGTACCATACTGATTTTATTCCAGTAGCTTTGTAATATAATTTCAAGTCAGGGATTGTGATGTTACCTGCCTTGCCTTTGTTGCCCAGAATTGCCTTTGTTATTCTAGGTCTCTTCTGGTTCCAGATGAATTTTAAGGATGATTTCTCTAGATCTGTGAGTGTGCCAACAGTATTTTGATTGGAATTGCATTAAATCTATATAATAATTTTTGGAAAATGGCCATTTTCACAATGTTTGTTTTCCTATCCATGAACAGGGAATGTCTTTCTATTTTCTGAGATCCTCTTTGATTTTCTTTTTCAGAGTAATTTAATTTTCACTGCATAGATCTTTTAATTTGTTTGTTAGATTGATTCCTAATTATTTCATTTTTTTGGATGCTATAGTGAAGGGTGTGGTTTCCCTTATTTCTCTCTCAGTGAGTTTGTTGTTTGTGTATAGGAATGCTATTGATTTTTAAGTGTTGACTTTGTATCCAGCTACATTACTTAATTTGATTATTATATATAGAACTGTTTCAGTGGAGTTTTGGGGGTCTTCTATGTAAAGTATCATGTCATCTTCAAATAATGAAAATTTAATTTCTTCCTTACCTTAATTAGTCCTTTTATTTCTCTCTTGTCTAATTGCTCTGGCTAATGTTTTCAGCACTATACTGAATAGGAATGGTGATAATGGATATCCTTGTTGTTCCTGATTTTAGAGTGAAAGTTTTCAATTTTTGTCCACTTAATATGTTGCTGACTTATTTTGTCATAGATGGCTTTTATCAGATTGAGGTAAAGACCATCTATTCTAATCTTCTGTAGGGTCCTTATAATGAATGAGTGTTGCAATTTATCAAAAGCTTTTTTTGTATCTATTGAAAGGATCATGTGATTCTTGCCTTTGGCTCTGTTGATATGGTGGATTACATTTATTGATTTGCATATGTTAAACCATTCCTGTGTTCCTGGGATGAATCCCACTTGTTCATAGTGTAAAATTTTCTTGAAGACTTATTTCATTCTGTTTGCCAGTATTTTATTGAGGACTTTTGCATGTATGCTCATTAGGGAGATTGGCCTGTAGTTCTCTTTTATGGTTGGGTCTTTCTCTGGTTTTTGTATTAGGGTAATACTTGCTTCCAGGAATGAGTTAGAAAGAATTGTTTCCCTTTCAATTTCATTGAAGAGTTTGAGGAGTGATGGTATTAAGTCTTCCCTAAATTTCCTGGAGAATTCAGCTGTGAATCCATCAGGACCTGGGCTTCTCTTTGTTGATAAGGTTTTAATTATATTTTCAGTTTCATTAATTGAAACTGGGTTATTCAGCTGTTTCATATCTTCTTAATTCAGCTTTGATAATTCATATGTTTTTAGGGATCTATCCATTTCTTTTGTGTTATCAAACCTATGAGAGTAAAGATTTTCAAAGTAATAATTGATGATCTTCTGTATTTCCACAGTGTCTATAGTGATTTTGCCTTTTTCTTCCTTTATTGCATGAATTTGAGTTTCTTCTTTTCTTTTTTAAATAAGGTTGGTTAGGTGCTTATCAGTTTTATTTATTCTTTGAAAGAACCAACTCTGATTCATCAATTCTTTGTATTGTTTTGTTAGTCTCTATTGCATTAATTTCTGTTCCTAAGTTTATAATTTCTTCCATTCTTTTGGTTTTGGGCTTGACTTGCTTTTCTTTAGATGTTTGAATTGCAGCATCAGTTTTATTTGCATTCTTTTGGTTTTCCTGATGTGAGAATTCACCACAATAATTTTCCCTGTGAGGGCTGCTTTCATTGCATCCCATAGGTTGCAGAAGTTGTATATGTATTTTTGGTTGCTTGCAGATATTGTTGAATTTCCTTTTTAATTTCCTCTGTGACCTGTTGATTGTTCAGGAGTCTATTATATGATTTCCATGTGTCTATGGAATTTTTGCAGGTTTTTTTTTGGATCCATTGCATGGGTAGCTGGGCTGCACCCCTGAACTATGGAGTTGGGGCTTTGTGCTCTGATGGGCAGAGCTCAAATTCTCTAAGACCTATTAGCTAGGCTGATTGCTCCCTGATGGGTGGCTTTAGTGCTCTGGGCTGGGTTGGGCTTGGTATCTCTGTAACCTGTGAGGCTGGCCAGGCATTTGACTGATGGATTGCACTGGGATGCTGGGCTGGACAGAGCTCAAATTGTCTGGGACCATGCAACTAGTAAGGACACACCCCAGAATGTGTGGGGCCTTACGCCTGGCTGCTTGGAGTTTAGAACCTCCAGAACACACTGGTATGGCTAGCTGGGCTGCACCCCTGAACTATGCAGCTGGAGCCTTGTGCTCTGATATCACTGGGTTTCTAACAGTGTCAGCTGTACAGCTTCCTTCTTACTGCTTGAATAAGCATCAAAATAAGAAAACTTTACCATAAAGTCCACATAGTCAGTTTCGATTATTTTATTTTTTACCCTTTTTGTATGTCATTTTTAATCTAAAATTCTTTATCAACTTCTAAAACAAGTATCATGATGAATATACTGAAATAATTCTGTATGCCATTTTAAAAGAAATACTGTTACAGTTGGAAAATCTTTTTCCCTCTATTTTTTTCCATAAGCCATTACTTAAATTAGTAGTCTTTGGGTTGGAGTTCTATTATTTAAAAATATCTTACAAAGTTACATTAAAAATAAACTGCTCATAAAGAAAAAATGTGTGACTTTATGGATTAACTGTCAGAATAGGATTTATTTTACCCTAAACATAAGCTTAGTCTATGTACTAGCACCCGACTGTCCAATGAAAGCATACTGGTGTATGCGTGTATGTGTGTGTGTGTGTGTGTGTGTGTGTGCGTGTGCATGTGTATCAAGGCAAAAGGATTCATTTTATATCATTGATCCCCCTTGCAATGAAATGAAGATCAGAGTCCTACTCTGTGTTCATCTTTACTCTTTGAATGAATAAATAAATATTTATTAGTTGATGAAATTGGAGTGAGGGAGAATATGTATAATTGTGATACATTCCCTGCACTTACCAAAATGTGTTTCAAACTTCCTGAAAATATATTTACTTTTCTGAATTATAATTGCCAGTGTTTATGTAAATTTTTCAGAAACCTTAATTTCTCTTTTGAATACTTTCCATGCCTGGTCTTTGCCCTTCCCTTTATTATTTTACTTCAAAGGCTTAACCTCAGTACAGACAATATTCTCCCCCAAAATTGCTGTGCTGAAGTAGACTGATTATCATTGCATAAATATCATCTCCAAATGAGATTTTTTGATGGGCCACCAATGGAAGGCACTGAACTAGACCTTGTAATAAATGTTATTGAATAACTTCCACCTCTGTTCATAAAATTTGTGCTACTCAAAAGTAAGGCAAAAATTACCTCATATCCTATTTCTCTTGCTATACTCTGAATATAGATTTATGGTTGCATTTCTTTTTTCTACTTTGTGATCTGGAAACTCTCATTATGAAATAATTATTCTTTCTATAAACGTTTTAGATCCTTGTGAGCCCTCTTTTATTACTTTTTCATGTTGATAGGCTCTGGAATCAAGGAGTCCTTAAGGGATATCTATAAGCCTATTCCTTGGTCATTACAGAAAACAAGAGTGTTTTTCCTCTATAAAATATGAATTTAGTACAAATATGAGTCATATGTTAAAGTTCCATTTTTTAAAATGGAAGTTCATTATCTTTTTTTGGCACTATTTCAGATATTTTTATTTTAAAAATTATGTATTTATATATATATATGATCAGAATTTAGTTTTAGTGGACCAACAATTTTGTATACTTGTGTACAACCTGACGTTTTGATGTGTGTATGCAATTATAGAATAATTAAATTAAGCTAATTAACATACTTATCATCTCACATACTTATTTTGTAGGTATATGTGAATGTGCAAAATCTGTTTTCTTAGCAATTTTGAAACATGTTGCATTAGTATTAACTATAGTCATCATGATGTGTATTGTATAACAGATCTTAATTTTTATTTTGTCTAACTGAAACTTTGTACCTATTGATTATTATTTTGCTACCCTTCTCTCATAGCTTCTGAGAACCACAATTCTAAACTAATACTCTGGTGTAAGGTTTTGGGATTCCTTGTAGAAGTCAGATCATGTGGTATTTGTCTTTTTGTGCCTGGCTTATCTCACTTGTCATAAAAGATAATGCATGGAAGTAGGGTCAGAGGTAGACAAGATGGAGCTAGTTGTTCTTCTTTCAAGGAAAGTCATCCAGTTGGTCCTGCACAGGAAGGTAATCTATGAATTAGGAAATAGGTCCATATCAGATACTGCATCTGCTGGTACCTTGATCTTGAGGTTCCCAAACTCCAGTACTGTGAGAAATAAATTTTTCTTGTTTATAAGCTGACAATTTTGTTATAAAAGTCTGAACTAAGGAATTTTTGGGGACACTTAGTTTATTAATAACATTCCATTCTTTGTGATCCTAACATATTTTAATTCTCCTAGAATAAAACTCTACAGTTATTAAGCAGTTATTCTTCAATGATTCCTCTTTCTAATCCCTGTAAATCATTAATTTTATCTTTATAGGACATATGAAGGAATTATCTCTCCTTCATATGTCCTATAAATGGAACCATATATGTGACCTTTTCAATGTGAATTTTTTGTTAGCATAATGTTTTTGATGTTCATTTATGATGTAGCCTGCATTGACACTTTATTCCTTTTAATTGCTGGATAATATTTCATTGTATGTAAATATGATAAAACATCAATTTATCCATTGATGGATTCTTGGTAATATTTTTGTAATTGATATTCAACTGGTCTGTTTGCAATTACCTTTGAATTTCTACTGTATTTTCTCAACATGATAGCAATAGCAAAGATGCTTTTAAAACACGACAGAAAATGCCACTTCTCTGCTCAAATCCTTCCATATCACTGTATACACTTAGGCTAAAATCTGACATCCTTTAGGATCTTGCAAAAGCTTTTATTTTCCTACTCCAGCTGTTATTACTTGTATCTCATGCTCTACCATTCTCTGCTGCAGGCTCCGTTACAGCCCCAGCGATTTCCTCCCAAGGCCTGAGTGCATCAGCTTGTTCTGTGTCGGGGTCTCTGTGCCGCATTCCCTCCTACTTTCCTACTGATTAGGCCTCATCTCCTTCACTTTACTCAAATCCCTCCCACTGCCTGACTTTCCTCTAATCCTCATCTTTCCTTACCAACTCCATATTTTTCCCATAAAACAATTACCTTTTAACATATTACATGAATCACTTGGTGTTTAGATGTGGACAAGTTCTTCATAGAAGGAAATCCTTAGATAAGATTTAAGGGCATGCACTTTCCTTGGGAAGTCACTCCTGGAAAAACCCGTAGTGCAGCAGGGAAATGAACTGAGGGAGGAAGGGAGTGGGGTAGATTACCTCTGCGGACAAATGAGGTTCAACTGCTTCCAGTCAGAAGGTGAGGAAGGTGGGAGGTGTATTTCCCAGATTTCCTTCTGTCATTGGTGGAGGGCTATTTTCAGGATTTCAACACCATCATTACCGTGAGTGTGGACAGAGTGTGTTCTGGTGCTAGTGCAGAGTCATAGTTTTTCACAGTTAATACTTTTAGTGAGTAAGTGTGGAGGGAATGTGAATGGGACATTGACACCTTCAGCTGTTCTTGCATATCAAGTTTATCATATTTATTTCCTGGCGAGAAGACAGGTTCACAAAAATAAAGACTTTTTCTATTTTGCTCTTCAAAGCATCAACCGTTCCCCAAATCATTCCTGGTACATAACACATATCCTGTAATATTTTATTGAATGAAAAAATAAATAAGTGCATGAATAATTATCTTTAAACCCTATATTTGATTTCAAATATGCATAGTTTGAACTTTGGAGGTGCAACTCCATTGCTTTAAACATTTTAAGGGTGACTTTCTCAAGTGATGCTTTTCATTACTTTCTCAATTTGCTGAATTTATTAAAGGTTCTGATCAGGAAGCATCTGCTTCTTTGTAATGCAGATATGACAGATAAACTCCTATGTTTCATATGTGATGTAGGTTTTATAATTTAAAGTTATAGCTAGGCACACAGCCTACAAATCAGATGACCCTATAATTTTCTCCCAGGTGGCCACTCTCATACATTGTATTTTGCATCTGTTTTGCTCATATAAATAACTCGAGTTATTTTTTCTTATAACTTTAAAGACCACTGAATTTACAGAAACTGTATATTTTTATTATATATGTGAAAGTCTTTTGGTAGCTTAACTCTTACGAATTAAAATAATGCAGAATCTGATTGAAGTTTGAATGTCTCATATTGCGTTCAAGATTATTTTACTGAAAGAAACTTTCATCAAGTAAAATCTTATTTTTAAGCCCAACGCACCGGGCAAATAAAATCAGATTCATTGATGGATGGAGTGTGGCATTTGGAACCCTCTCTTCTTGAAAAGTCCCAATCACTGTAGGAGTCTTGGGGTCCACAGGAATGGGTGACTGGCAAAGATTCTTTTAATCTCAGCTTTCAGGTTTTCAGTGCATGGATCCACTGCCTCTCTTTTTGGTCTTTTCTGTGGATTTTTTAATGCCATTTAACATTTCATTAAATTATAGACATAATCTTAAGAGCCATTATTCTTTGAGTACCTGCTATGTACGAGACACCATAGTAATTTGATTTGCTCTCTAACCTACAATAGTCATCCTGCATTGTATGTAAAATTATTTCCATTAAACATACAGAAACAGGTGCAGAATTAAGTTGCCAATTTATACAGTGAATAAGCAGCAAAACTGATACTTAACATTTGCCTGTTCTAGTGTTACCTGGGTTTAAACAATATTTTGTCATTACCAGATATTCAGTGAAGAACAATGAAGAATCAGCGTGTAACATAAATAATGCAATTGTTTTAGTTTTCAGAAGGTTTAGGATTTAGAATCTGGAAAAGCACTTTATTTTTTATTCTAGTGTTAAATTCAGAAATTTACCAGTATTATATATAACAATTTAAAATTGTATTGGACAAATTTTTTTTAAATCTTCAACCTAGGAGTTTTAATGAAAAAGCTTCTTGCGCGTAAACAGCGTAACTATCCATTCAATTTTATCCACAAGGGGCATATAAATGAGCTCATCTTGAAGGAACATGATGTCACTGCAGATTCTCTTAAGGAATAATAATGGAACAAGTGAGGAAATATGCTCAGTAGGCCTTGTGCTGTCATGAATATGCTCAAAGTAGTAAAGGAGATAAGAGTAAAAGGGAAAGTCTTATATCAACTCTTAAGATCAAGGTTTTATCATATGTTCCCATTATTTTGACCAGAAATGAAATATGATTTTAATGAGAGTAGTTAGGTAAGAAGAAAAAAGAAGAGAGCCAGAATATCAAGGCATATTGAAATATGTAAAAGCTATCAGGGAAAGAGGAAATTAGTTAAAATCATTGTATTTTTATGAGAAGCAATATGAATGCGAAGTCTGTTTTGCAGATAGATGTTCTTTCTTATATCATAAATGCATCTGTGAATAAGGTTTCTGAATTGACTACACTTATATGGTAAGTGATACAATTTAGGTAATTGTCATAATCGTGGCCAATGTTCTGGATTGGGTTCCACTTCCCATTGCTAACTGCCTTTTCTTTCCATCGTACCTAGAGATGCAAATTTTGGGGTTGTGATTTTTGTAGCCAGTGACTAATGAATGTAACCTATGGTAGGTGGGGATTAAATATTAAATTAGTACCTATAAGAGAGAAATTAAATGTCTCCTTTGAAGCATCCTAATGTGATGTTTTAAAAACAGTGTTGTGATTTATGTAAATCATATGTTATAAAGGAGTTTGGAGGATTTAATACTCTACATTAAGAAAAACTTTCACAAAATTATTATAGAAAGATAAAAATCTAAACTATTTAAAATTTTAGATCTTCAGAGAGAAATATTCCCGAGCTTTTTTCAATATGTGTTCTAATGTTAATGTAAAATTTTCCTTATCTTTATTCTAATTTTCTCCTTTTGCCTCATAAGATTATTTCTTTAGTCATCAACTGCCATTATCTATTGATACATACTTGAGCTGTGATCCTAGCCAAGAATAGTTGCTTCCTTTAGACTCTGTGGTATACATCTATGTACCTAAGAGGCAGGGTAACACAGTAGGCCCTGCAGTTAGCCTGCTAGAGTTCAAACTCCTGACTGTGGGAATTTGTGGGCAAAGTCATTTAACTTCCTGAACCTCAGTTCCTCATTTGTAAAAGGGAGATAACAAACATATAGCTCTTAAGATTGTTGAGTGCTACTGCTCCACTGTTGGTGGGAATGTAGACTGGTGCAACCATTATGGAAATCCATATGGAGAATTCTCAGAAGACTAGGATTGGAAGCCCCATTCAATCCAGCTAATCCCCTCCTGGGTATTTTTCCAGAAGAACTGAAAAGTTCATATCACAGTGATATATGTGCACCCATGTTCAGAGCTGCACAATTTGTGATAGCTAAATCCTGGAAACAACCAAGATGCCCATCAATTGCAGAGTGGATGAAAAAGATGTGGCATTTTTATACAATGGAATATTACTCAGATATTAAAAAAAGGATGATCTTGAGGCCTTCATAGGTAAATGGAGACAACTTGAGACTATCCTCATTAGTGAAATAAATAAGAATCATATTTATAAATATCATATTGTATCTCTAGTGTAAAAAGTAAATAAGAACTACAAGTGTAATAAAACCAAAATGTGTAATTGCTATTGTGAAAAAGAGAGGAAAAGAAAGTACTCTAAGGGATATAACTGCATGTATGTTTGAGTGTGTAAATTAGATGACCATATTGCTAAATCTTTGTTGGATCTTTGAGCAGAACTGTTTGTAGTCTGACTGTTTGACTATTTACTATGTACCCTTTAACTTTGTAACTTGAACAACTGCATCCAGGATGACAGTAGGTAATTTATAAATTACTGATTTCTTAGTGTGGCTTTTTCTCATTTTACTTTTTCTTTCTTTCTTTTAGAATTCTGTACTGTTGCTACCCTTTTTTCTGTTTTGCTTTTTTTTCTTCTCTTTAAATAAGATTTTAAAAATGTATAATTGCTATTATAAAAAAAGAGGAAATAGGAAGCACTATAAAAGATAAAGCTGCATGTATGTTTAGGTGTGTGGGATTGATAACCATATTTCTAGGTTCTTGTTGGATTGTTGAACAGATCTGTTTGCACTCTCACTGCTAGAGTGTCCACTTTGTGTGCTTTAATTTTGTAACTTGAATAACTATTTCTAAAAGAACAATATGTAATTTATCAACTAGTGATTTCTTACTGTTTATTTTCTTTTCTTGAAATTCTGTAATATTTCTACCTTTTTCCTGTTTTTTTCTCTTTAAATAAAAAAAAAAGATTGTTGAGTGCTAAATGGGGTATTATGTGGAGGAGAAAAAAGGACATTTCTTAGTAGATTGCAAGTTCTCAACAAAATTAGTTAACATACTTACTCTATCTTTTCATTCTAGGATACTTTGTTTTTGATAAAATGGAGATTCTTGGGCCCACAAAAATTGCAACTTCAAGCTAAATATCCTCAGACTTTTTTTCAATTTTTCTATTTTAGTAATTTGACTCTATATCATGTTATATAGATCAGAAATGATCTATAATTATTTCAAGATATTTCATCCATGTACTTCAAAATGTTTTTAGAAAGCTGAAAATACTGAATGTTTTGAGACTATCCAGTAACTGGAATACCAGATATACTATTGAACACGATATGACCATCTGTGTTAGAGATTTTTCTTTCTGTTATAATATTTTCATTGTATGAAATAAGTGGAATCCAGTTATCTCTGACTATATTGCTGCCTAATAAAAAGACTGGGTCTTCCTTTTATACCTTATTTCCTTCATGAACATGATGCAATTATGTCTTCTTTACTCCCATTGGCTTTTTTTTTTCTCTATTGGGGATTGAATTCAGGGCCTTCATATTGAGTTACATGCCTGGGCCTTATTTATGTATTTATTTTTGATTTTCAGACATGGGCTCACTAAGTCATTGAGCTGCTGGGCTCAAATTTACAATCCTCCTGCCTCAGTCTCCCAGAGGGCTTGGATTACTGGTATACCCCACCACACCCATTAGTCTCTGATTTTGACAGAACATAGACTTAGTTCTCTTGGTTTCTGAAAGCCAGAGTGGCTTTCTTAACTTTGCATTTGCTTGTTTATTAAAACTATCACCATCTGTCAATGTTTATTGTTTATTTATTTTTTTGTTTGTCAATTCATTCTACAAATTCTGTACAACTTTCTGTGTAGTGATCATGCCCTGGGGAAAAGGTGCTTTTCCAGTTTGGTCCTGACCAGTGGTGCTGAGAACTGCCATCACTGAAAAATCACCTTGCTTGTTTTACATGATGTGTCTATTAATGCAATCCAATACAGCATTTGCCTTTTGGTGACAGTGTTATACTGTTGAATCATATTCAATTTTTCATCCATTATTTCTTCCCTGGTGAATCACAGAACATTTGTCTTTATTAGCTCTTACAGTATTGATTTCCACCTTTTCCTTCTTTTATTGATATCAAATCACATTGTAATCATATCTTCCAAACTCAATTCTCGTGTCTTAACATAAAAAATATCCAAGTGGGAAAAAAATGTTAATCAATTTAAGAAAACAATGTTCAGTTACATTATGTTGTGAGGCACTGGGTATTCAGAATCTTGGGGGATGGTATGAAGAGCTGAATAAACCTTTGACATTAATTTTCTGTTGCCTGGAAGAGGGGTTTGCAAATCTAGATTACCAGTGACAGTGGTTAGGCTAATTTACTATGAAAAACGAAGTGAGGATTTCACACTTATAGAGTCTATAGGCAGGGGTAGAACTATGCTTATCATCAACCAACGTTTATTGAATTATCTACCATATTTAGGGCTTCATTCTAGTGATATGGAATAGGGTACTTTTATTCTTCTTGTGATTTAAAAATACATTCTCAGATCATGTGTGTGTAAGCAAGCAATCGTGATTTGTAGTTTTAGTCAGTTAAGTATTATAATTATTTAATAACTATAGAGTATAATATTTTCAAAATATAAACACAATAAAGTTATATGATATACTAGGTACCATTTCCTTGTAGTCTGTGTATTACTTAAAATGATTCTTTTTGCAATTTTAATGAAAGAGTTGCCTATTTATAACTTGGCCATTAGAATCTCAAAGCTAGTTTTTAGGGAAAATTTTTTTAAATTTTACCAAAACATTAAATAACTGAATAAGCTGTAAACTACAGTTAGCAGTTTGCATCTCACAGAAACAAAGCATTAGAGAATTTCATGATGGAATTATACACAGGGTCATATGCCTTTCACATATGACATTTCTTTCTGTGTGGCCTCACTTGTTTGTGGACTTTAAAGGGGTATTTCAGTCACAGTAGCTGTAGGAAATTCATTATTACTTTGAAGGGAAGAGAAGTCAAAATGACAGCCCTTTATTTTAAATGATCAACTTCATTGTTTTTGCTATTTTTAATGACAGCTGTTTGTTGAGTCTAACTGCAAAAGCTGGCATAAGCTAAAAAGAATATTAGTTGTGTCTGTTCCAGCTGTGACGATTTTTCAAATAGTAAAAGCCCAATTTAATTTAGTCCTCTATTTTTGATATTAAAATTCATGAGACTGCGCTAGTCTCAGGTGGGCTCCACCAAGGTGCGCTAGCCGTCTCTACGCTACACAGCCTGAGCCCAGCTCGCAGGGCTGCTGCAGCCCCGCGGGTCCGCGCTCCATATACGAAAACATGAAGCAAAGTCCCTGCCTGTTTTTTTCAGTATAATTTACTGTGCAACTTAAACTCTGAACCTGTTTAATGGTCCTAACAGCAGAGTTTCTAGGCCAACGACTAAATCAGCTGCAGTGTTCTGCATTTGTAGACAAGCCTTATGATTTACAAAATTTAATAAGCTAGGCACTGATGACTCCCCCTCCCCAAGGCTCTGCTTTTGTAACTGCAGCCCAGAAGGTTGTCCACGGAGCATATACCCATTGGCATAATGAAGCCTTACTTTTTTCTCACAGAAGCATATAAATATAATCTGACTATTGTTAATTCATTAACAGTGAATAAGTTCTGGAGGATTTCCTTTGCTAGAGATGGTACTACATTAGTGATGTTTTTGTATTGCTTTATGGAAATATTTTATATTCAGAAATATTTTTGAAAGTGTCTGCCAAACAGAGGACATAGCAAGGTCACATCATTTAGAGGTTTCTCATCTTTACCCTGATACTTAAAGTTTGCTGTAAGTCAAAGTTCTTGTTACAACTTGAGAGTTCACCTTTTGTATTGAGGAAACATACAGTGTACTTTTCTGGATTTTTTTTGTCTTTGTTTTCTTTAAAGGGTAAAACTACTTAGCAACTTTGCCTAAAGAGGCTACTGTTAAATGACTTGGTTAATCAAGCTGGCACTTTGATTAAAAAGGGAGGATGGAAAGGATATGATTTAAAAAAAGATGGCTGTTTGAGGTAAAATTTGATTTTCGAGTAGTGAAAATTAAAAAGGCATTGGAATTATTGCCCATTGCATGATATTGCTAAATAAGAGGCATGAAAAAATTCACAAGCTGATCTACCCGGAACACCTGCCTCCTTAATAATCTCTTAGTAACTGACACACCTGGTATTGTTATTTGCTATTAAGTAAAATGACGCTATTCATTAAATATGAATTAGATGTAACTCTGAGATTGCCCTTCTGAAAGGATGTTATTCCTATTGAGAATATGTACAAAAAATAAGATGTCTTCTATTGTTTTAGGTTTATCCACCCTTCCTTTTAAAGATAAATTTCCTGATACCAAAATAACTGCATACTCCAAATCTTTAATCAATTTTTCTTCTGTATCCTGTTTCCTGTCTCCTGTTGTTTTTGTCTCTTTTATTTTGCCCAATCAACATCTTATTTTCCCTATTACATGATTCGGGTTCATGTAGCTCAGTTCTGCAGCTTTTTTAAATATTAGACTCAGTCCTGGGGGAATAGTATCCTATTACAATTGTATACATTTCACACTGTTTGGAAAGGCTGACTTAATATCATGATAAATGTGAGAAAAAAATATATATTCTATTATCATACCTGCCCGCTCCATTTTCTTTCCACTATAGGGTTTTCATGGGTGCATGGCAAAGCAAATTGCAATCACCTGGATGTTTTCCACTCTGGCTCTGTCATCCTGGATGATAAATGTATGTATTCTTTAGTAGAAAATTAGTATATCCATACATCTATCTTTATGTATATGTATATCTCTTTCTGTATTCATGGGCAGATGATAAGCAACAACTAAAGAGAACAAGTTGAAAAATTTTTTATGGGATCAATAAAAAATGTTTTATGTTCACATTTTAACATTTAAGTCCTGGGGTAAGACGGCTTTTAAGGTCAACCAGAAAGGAAGATTTTCTTCTCCTAAGCATCTAGCAACGGTCCTTGGAAAAGCAGTCAGCTCTAGCATAATTTAATAGGCCTTCTCCGTGAAGAGAATGCCTCTTTGACACCAAGTCTCAACTTGTGCTTCCACTGAAGATTTTCAGGTGGTTTGTGTCTTGCTGCATTGATTTCCTTTTTTCATTTTAGTCCAAGCAGTTTCCAGTCCTTTTTTTCCTCGTGTGTTCTAGAAACAAGGAAAATAAAAACTCATAAAAATTATGTCTTTATCCGGCATTCGCTTTCTACGTAGAAAACAAAGAACAGTTGTGGCTCTGCAGATGGTTTGCAGCCCTGACGGCTGAACCTGGAGGTCACCTGTGGCTGGACTACGGTTGGCTTTTGGGGATTGAGCACCAGGTTTAACAAATTGAACTGAGGAAAGACGAAGTTATTGGGTGGTGTTTCTCACCAGTAGGGGCTGCTGCACCATCATAATAGTTGGGCATGTTTCTCCATCTTGGTAGTTCAACATAGAACAGGTAAGAAGGGTCAGTTCTACCAAGGAAAGAGATTTGGGAAAGAAGTGACAGCAGGTAATGAATTCAACTAAAATCAGTCATGGAAGTAAAGTAGGCTCTTAAAGAATTTTTCCAGAACTGTGTATAGCAATAAAGATGCAGACATGGTGTGAGTGAAATATATAATACAAAATTCTTGGGAAAGAAGAAAGAAGTAGGACCAGGGGAGATCAAGATTAGTACAATTTAAATCTAACTTTAAAAAATCAAGAATGAGAACATATTTTTGGAACTATAAGAATGTGGAAAAATGACTTTCCCCTCATCCGTATTCTTTTCTCTTAAAGATAAACAAAACACCTTGAAGACACTGCAGTGCATTTTTTTCCTGAGGAGGTCCCTGTTCAGAGTAATGAATCAAACATTCACATACTTCTCTCACTTTTTATTTCTTTAAGACAGTTTTCTGTGAGTTGTGGTTCTCAAGATATATGAAAGTTACACAGACGGGTAACACAAGTATATGTTTGCTGAAGAAAGTTATCAGAAATATATGGACTCTTGCTGGTATATCACTTTAGAATCTGTATTTCAGTATATAAACTACATTTTTTATAGTGGGATTTTTTTCCTTTGTGCATGAAATACTTACTGAAAATTGTGAGTATATAAATGTATTCCTGGAATATTTTTTTCTTTCCAGAATTTCAGAGCTGAGAGAAGGTAAGGAAAACACCAATATATTCTTTATTGACTATTCATCATACAACGCTAGGACAGAATTGGTCTCTAGATTTTCATTTTATATGAAACCTAGAGGAGATTTCTGTATTTAAATAGAACAAGCCTTTACAAAAATCAGAGTAAATTCTTTTGTTCTGGTAATAAAACAAGTGAAAGCAAAGTATATTTAGAATGAAGAAGCTAGACCACCTGTTGATAGAATTCCACGGGGGAAGACTGCCTGTAATAGAAATGCATTTGCTCTATCCAGTGGGTCAGGAATATCAGCTAAAACGTCATGCTAAATGAAGGAAAGGAAATGGAAGAAATTGTTGAGCTTAGCTTTATATAAACACTGCAAACACTTATGTATGCATTGGATTTTCTGATACTTAATTTAAACTAGTATTGATCAGAATTCTTTGAAAATGACATTTGGTAACTTGAAAGTAGTCCAGAAAGTCTTTATGAAATGATATGTTATCATTCCTTCCAGGTATGAACAGGGATTACCTGAAAAATTGTCTGAAAGCAAATGCATGAGTGAATCAGGTTATAAAATTGATAGCATCTGTGAAAGTCTACAAGAATTCATTTCACACTGACAAAAAGTTATTTAACATCTACTGAGTGTCAAATACTATGTTAGGAATTAGCAATCATTAGAGGAATGAGTGCTTTTGTCCTAAAGGTAGTTGAGAGTCTGATGGGAAAGAGATCAGTGTATTATAAACAATGGGAAAATGAAGAAGATATTCCCACAGTGCTACAGAGGTTACACGAATAGTTTGTATGTGAAAGATTTGTCTTTGTGAGATGTATGTGACAAGGAATATGGTTAAAGACTTAGACTGGGATGTCAAGAAGCCTGTGTGGAAAAGATGATGCTTGAGTTGATTTTCAAGAATTAATAGCAATTAACTAAAGAAATAGGGTTGAAATGACCTTAAAGGGATTATGGTGCATGCTCTGCTACCTTAATTTTAAAAATCCATTTCATATATGAGACTCTCTGTCTTAACTTTCAGAACCTTTGATTTTAATCCCTGTAAAGGCAGCCAGACACTTCAAAGAGTAGAATTTAATCATTCAATGAATGTGGTCAAGAAATTCTCCTCTTACGTTATTTCAGTAAGATAGATATCAATTTATTCATTGACAATTAACTCATTAGCTTCTGTTATATGCCTGGCACTATTCTGGGAACAGATGATATATTTTAATGACTGAAATTAGAGCTTCGCCAACCTTCGTCAATCATGAATCACACTACAGATTTAAACCAAATCTATGACTACAGCTTTTATAGTTTATAACATATTTTAACATGTTTTGTTTATTTTTTGCAATTTTCCAGTGAGGTGGTGACACTATCTGCTTCACTCACACTCTTTGAGGCAGTTTGACTCTCCTGTACAATCATTAATCATAAAATGAATCATTAAACATGAAGAAAGGGATCCCAGGACCCCCTCTTCTCTACTATGACCTCAGTATGATCCTGAACTTCAAGTTTTTGAACTTTAAGATGAATCTTGCTACAGTCCCTTGATCAAACATAGTAGGTCAAATTCAATAAATATTTGATGATGATATGGATTTAACATTAAGGATCTACTACAGGGAGATTACAGTATTAGCCAGGAAGGAATATTGTCATGTAATTAAACACATGTGTCTTGGTCTGTTTTGTGCCGGTCTAGTAGAATATCAGAAACTGAGTAATTTATTATAAATATCAGACATTTATTACAATTTTGGAGACCAAAAGCCCGTGATGAAAAGGCCCATATCTGGTAAAGGCTTTCAGCATTGCACAGAAGATAGAATGCAGGAGAAATGGTAAGGGCAAGAGAGAAAGTGATACAACTTGCTGCTTTAATCACTTTATAACAGAGGTAAAGTCTTCATGACCTAAATACCTCCCATTAAGATCCACCTCCTGAAACCGTTGCTCCAGGGGTTTCATTTCCAGCACAGCTACTTGGCTGACACACATTCAAACCATAGCATTGTAATGAAACTGTAAAGGAAAGGCACATTGTACTCTGAGGAGATATAATGGGTGTGAGAGAGAAAGAGATAGAGAGAGAATATATATATATATATAGTCCAGTGAGAGGAAAGAAAGTGAACAAGACATAGAGGCACAAAGAAGAAGCTTTGGAGTAGCCTGTGTTGAACAATCCAAGGAAAAATGTATGAGAGGGGAATGAAACTGGAGAGGCCAACAGGGACCAGATCATGAAGGGCCTAATAGAATTTTAAAAGCCATGGGAAAGCATGACAGCATTTTAAATCAGAGGTGACAAGATCAGATTTGAAAGTATCATGTAGGTTGAAGCATTGAAGAACCGATTGAAAGGAGTCAGGAATAAATGTAGAAAGACCAGCTAAGATCAAGTATAGCAGTGTGGGGGAAAGATCATAAGAGTTGGACTGGGGTTGTGGTTCCAGGGATGCAGAAAATTGAGGGAAATTCAGAGATATGCAGGACTTAAAATCTCTGAGCTCATACATAAACTGGATACAGAAGGATAATGTTTACTTATAAGTTTCTGGACTACATCAAGTATAAAGCATATTACCAAGAAGGAACAATACGTAAAACAGATTGTGGGAACTTGAGTTCATTTGGGAATTTGATGAGTTTTTTTTTTTAAATGCAGCAATGAGATTTTAAAGTGGAAAGCTGAGTTTGTAGGACAAGAGACCAGAGAAGAGGACTGGAGTGAGTATATACCTTTAGAGTCTTTAATATAGGAATGGTCACTGGAGCTATTGCCATGGAAGATCACTTAGAGAAAAAAGAAATTGCTTGAAATTCAAGTTGCTTGAAAATGTTGCTATGAGTGACCAAATATTAATAGCTAAGTAGAGCATGAAGGATCAGGAAAAAAATTTAGAAGATAACAAAACGGAAGAACACAGAACAATGTAGGACTTGTTACTCGAACTAAGGAATGAGTTTCTAGAATAAGGGTATGACTTCTCCCAGGAGTGATTCCTATATTGTTATGGCCTGAGTCTAGATGCCCTCCTCAGAAAGCTTTGAAAAGCTTTTGAAAAAGTGAGGCTTCAGCATGCCTTACCCTTGGTGTGAGAGCTATCAGCTCTAAAGATGGCTAGAATATAAAGGATAGAAAATAAGAGTGATGTTTTCACTTGCTACCTGTTGCTTTTTCTGCCTCCTGCCTTCTACCTTCCATTCTATGAATTGTTTTTTTTCTCTTCTGCAATGCCCTTCTGCCATGCCACCCTGCCTGGAAGCCAGGTGACTATGGACTGAAACTTCTACAAACTGTGAGCCAAAATAAATGTTTCCTCCTTTATCTTGAGGTGTCAGGTACATTGTCAGCTAGCACACTGAGGTATCAAGTAGGGTGAAAACTGAAACTTCTAGTTGATTTAAGCCTAAGTTGGAGTAACAAAAATGAGAAACCAGAAGCATTTCATTGCCTTAGAAGATGTGAGCAAGTTGGAGATGCCAAAGAAGCCAATGGTACCTAGAAATCAATGACACTGCAGTTCTTTATTGAGAAATCTAGCTTTGAAGAGAAGCTGAGAGATACATTAGATGAAATTAAGTTGGTGGTTGCTGTCAGTATATGTTCTCTATGTTGTTTGCAACTTAGTTTTCCCCTATTGAGTCTTGGTTTGGTTTGTCTTTTTTGTTCTAGACATTGCAGGCTTCATATCCTAGTCTAAATCTGTCCTTAGAATTTGGGAAGAGTTTGGTGTGGTCTGGTGGATGGGAGTCCAGAAGTATCCAAAGTATTCCAAACCAAAGTCAACTTTCTCAAAAAGGGAGGTAGGTATGCAAAGAACAATGGAAAGGAAAAAGAAGTACATCATATTTCTAGTCTAGTCTCTAGACTAGAGACCCAGATGTTATCAGGAAAAATTCTACAGCCCAGCTACAGCACATGACTCAGAAGTCCAGAATACTTTTCACTGACCTGTCCGATCCAAGTGCTACCACTTTTTCTTCCTTTTCTTTCATTGTTAATATTTTTGAGCCCTACATCTGCCCCCACTCCCATCTTCATCAACTCTCTATTCTCTGGCTTCTACTTCAAATAATATACTTCGGAGATACCGGGAACTTTCTAATGATTCAATCCAAAGCTTTTCTCAGTGTATCTTATACTTGATGACTTGTAGAATTGGACTCCACTCACCAAATACTTTTAGTTCTACCGGTCTCTGTTGAGCCACGTCTGCTTCTTCCTTGTCCTCTCCCTATGCCATCTCCCTCAGACTGTATTAAAACTCTGCCCTCAACCTCTCTTCCTTTTCTTCCTGGAAGAACTTTCATAACTCCAACTACCACTTCCATGCAGATAACTTCAAAGTTGATCCCATTAGACCTGATACCTTCTCATCTCTGGTCTCATTTCTTCAGCTAAATTATTTATTGAATTCTGTGCCATTATCTCAGTTCTTTAGGTCTAATCCTGAATTCATCATTCTTAGACTTAGTTTCTTTTTCAGTCAAATGAGTAAGTAACCACCTGGATTGCTGCAGAGGTTCCCTACCCTGACTGATGGGCAGAAACATTCTGATGTAGAGTGCTGGACTCAGTACTTTCACAGCTCTTAAGGTGATTGCTATGACTAACTAAGATAGGTTGGTATAGAGAGACAATTATCCTAGTAATTGATCGACGGCCCCTTGTAGTCGTAGGATGGCATAGATTGATTCTGTACTCTCCTCTTCCAGGATGGCACACATATTTAATAAGTGATGTGATCCTGTGAAAGATAATTTATTTCTTGAGGATCAATTTTCTTAGCTCTTAGTGAATGTCAAAATATCCACATCATATTATTGTTGTAGTGAGTAAGAGAAGTTAGATGTATAAGACATGGTGCTTAGTGACATATATGTAGTGGGAGTTTTCTAATTTCCTCTGTCCTTTCTGGCACATTCTCCACATCACTAAGAAATTGATTTTCTGTAAGTGTCACTTTTATTTTGTCACTCTTGCTCACAACCTCCGTGGTTTCCCATTACCTTAGAAACGATACTCAGAACCCTGCCGCAAAGGCATTTATATTTCTTGAATAGCAATTTGTGTTGTTTAAACACTTTTAATTTCTGATTTTGCACCCTGATAATTTGAAGTACAAATAGTTCTTTCTATAGGTATGGATATCAACTGTTCTGAATTTTAGGCCCTACCCCTCCATTGCACAATGTTAAAAAAATAATTGTTATTTTCATGCAAGTCCACAAAAATACGCCAGGTCCTCTGTAACAGAATACCATACACTTATACTAAAAATATTAAAACCAATGGAAATAGCAGAAAGCAATTCCAGTGCATGAGTATATGAAATACTTTATCTACATGTTTTTCTCTAGCCCAGTAACTTCTGGGAAAAGGGCCCTGAGCAATTCAGTCAGGTCTACCTTGGCTCTGAAACATATTCCCACTAAGCTGTAAATGATTGATTTCAGATCAGTCTTTGAGCTGATAGCAGGAAAGAGAGAGAGAGCGTGAAAATTTTAGATGCCTGAATGGAGTCAGAGGTAGTAGCAAAAATAACTTCTCTGTCTTACTAGCTTGGTTTTATTGTGTTGGCCCCCTTCAATCCATGCAGATCATTTCCTTTTCATATTGTCAGGTGTTTGATTCTGCCTTTTCCAGTTCCCATTGATGATCAGAGTTGAAAAAGGCTGTTATTAGCTATTTTGGGTGTAAAAAAGCTTTTTCTAGAGCTCTCTAAACTTGAGCTCCCTCCCAGGTAGGCACCAAGAGCCTTAAGAGAAAAGTGGATATTTTTAAAAGTTCTTGTTCTGTATGTATTTTATTTTTAGTTGTTATATTTTGTTTCAAGGTGTGGCTCATCCGTAGTTTATTAAGAACACGCCAGTCGGTACACGTGTTCCTATTTAACAGTCAAGTTTAATTGTCAATTTGACAGGATCAAGAGGCTTCTGGGAGCTGATGGGATCCTGGGGCACTGTGCTCATTGTCCTCTGATGCTCACGGTGGATTAACAAGGAGGTGAAGACCAGGGATGCCTTCGGACCGTGTATCTCCTGCTAGCACGCTTCCCCTAGGCTTTGCTTCCTGAATGCCACCAAAAGCTTTGTTCTATGAGCTCTTCTGCCATCTTGTTTCTGTTTTGGAGCTGCTCTCTATGGATTGAATCCTCTGAAACTGTGAGCCATATAAGCCTCTCTCTTTTTAAATTGTGGGTATCAAATATTTTTTTCCAGTAGTCAGTGTGGTTTCCACAAAAGGAAACTGTCATAAAGCAGGACCCATGTCTACTTGCTCACCCAGAAAAGGTTAAAAGCAATGTTAAGGCTCTTCAGTGTTCTTCAAGGGAGACTGCTAATTTGGGTTGGTCTGTCTACTTGGTTTCAAATTCATCCTCCTGGAGTGAAAGTGTTCTTACTATATTTTTTGATAGTCTCTTTGAAAAAAATAAGAAATGAGAGTAAAGTATAAGACAGATAATTATTCACAGGACTACAACATGAAGATTCTTTAAATACTGGAAATTATTTCACTCTGTAAGTATGCCATGTTTATTACCTGTCTTCTACCAATAGATATAAAGATTGTTTACATTTTAAAAATACTAATACACAATTCAATGACATATATTCTTGTATAATCATTTCACCCATATATTCATATCTAGGCTTTCAATAAATTCTTTTACAGTTTATCAGTGAAGGTATACGTTTCTGAAATATTTTTAATACATAGTTTTTAACATACTTTTCATAAAGGCAGGCAGAGATGACATAAGACCTTACATGTTGGCCACTTATACTCATCTTATTTTTAATGTGTGGACAATGGTGAACAAATAAAAGTAAATTTAAATATCTTTATTGGTCAGAGTTTGTATCAGACAACAGAATGCTCTCTGTCCAATGTCAGCAGAAAGGGAGTTATCATAGGCATTAGGCAATTTGCAGGCAGTTTGGAAGGGATAGGAAGGCTGGTTCTAGGCTGTCTCCAGAAACAAGTGCACAACACACATTGCCGTCCTCGCTGGCCAACCTATGGCTGCCAACCACCACCTTCTACTCAAGAACCGCATTGCTTTGCCCACACTCAAGAAAGCTGCCAGATCAGGGACTGCTGCTGTCTCATATGTTTTACCACCAGGAAGTCAGAGACAGCTAGACAGAATGGCAAAATTTCCAAATTCTGACTATATATCAGAATCACCTGGTGTGCTTTACAGAGGTACCAAAAACTGTGTCAGCATCCCAGAGATTGTATTTAATTGGTCTGGAACAAGGCCAAACCATAATATTAAAGGCAAACCATAATATTAAAACCATAATATTAAACAACAACAAGAAACTCTGGGTGTTACCTATGTCAAGTCAAGATTAAAAACCATTCCAGAGAGACCTCCATACATTTGCACAGTATAACCAAATTGTTTGGTTAGAAGACCTCTGTGGCTTTTACTTCACATATGAACTTCTGCCTTCTAATCTGGAAGGTGATTCTTCTTGGAAATTCTGTGTGAAAAAGACAGATAGAGGGTAGATTAGGAAATATAATCCTTAGGCACATCAGTCTCTGTTACTGTAGCCAGAGGGGGCTGAAGTCATGTTAGGAAGATAGCCAGGGATAGAGCAGGGGCTTTGCTGATATTGTAAGTTGGGAAAAATAAAACCTACTTAGAGAAAACATTAATTAATAAGTTGAAAAAATGGGACATGGTCATTTTAGACATATGGTTGATAGAAAGGGAAAAACAGGATAGCTAGAGCATGGGCTGGACCATTCCTTTAGAAAGGAATGGTTGGCGTTCAGCTGGAAAACAACAAATTAGTTTAATTGTGTTTAATAGCTAGTTCAATAGCTAATTCTAGATCTTAGGAAATGGATATGAACTGGAAGGGGAGATTTATAAATAACTGACTTTTGGGTTTTGCGAGATTCCTGGTAGTGGATAAAAATCATCAAGACATAGGAAAAATGAGAAATATAAATACATAAACAAAAGCAAAAGAAGACGAACCCATATAGGAGGTAACATGTGAACTCAAAAGTCAAGAGAAGAATAGATATGTCTCCAAAAAAGATATACAAGTGGCTAATAAGCACATGAAACACTGATCAGCATCATTAGTTATTAGGGAAATGCAGAAATAAATCAGAAGGAAATATCACATCCACCAGAATGGCAATAAATAAAGAGATAGCAAATGTTGGCAAGGAGGCAGAAAAATTAGAATCTTTCTCAGTGGAAAAGAAGATTTGAAAAGGATGTTGGCAGAGGTGCAGAGAAATTAGAACCTTCTCAGTAGAGAACAAGACTTGACATTGCTAGTGTAGCCACACTGAAAAACTGTTTGGCAATCCTTCAGAAAGTTAAATATGGGTGACTGCATGACTCAACAACCAAAGTCCTTGTTATATAGTAGTACCTCAGTTCACGAAATTAATTTGCTCTATAATTTTGGAAAAGATGACTGTGTTTGTGTTTGTGTGGGAAAGATGGCTGCCATACTTGTGACCCAATGCAGAGTTTTCAAATAAAAACAAAATTTTTACCAAATTCTTCTGTTTGTGAAACAAATCATTTGCAAACAAAGGTGTTTGTGAATTGAGCTATCACTATATATCCAAGGGAGTTGAAAACAGACACAAAAACTTGTACTTGAATGTTCATGGCAGGGTTGTTCATAATAGTGAAAAACTAGAAACATCTCAAATACTCATCAATTGATGAACAGATTACTAATATGTAATATGCTAGTGCAGTGGAATGCTGCTCAGCTATGAAGAGGAATGAACTTTTGAAATGTGCTATGAGATGCATGAACCTTTCAAATTTGAATTTAAGGATAAATATGAAAGACCACCTATTACATAATTTCATTGACATAAAATATACAGAATAGATCCATACAGATATTTTGTCAATTAATCTTTTCCAGGGGAGGAGAGAATAGTGAATGTCTGTTAACGCAGCAGAGTTTCTGGAGTGATAAAGTAGTCTGGAGTTAGGTAGTGATGATTTACTCCTATGAGAATATGTTACATCATTGAATTGTACACCTTCAAAGGGTAAACTCTATGGTATGTGAATTACATTTCAATAACACTGTTATTTAAAAAATAATGAAGAAGGCTTTTAAGAAAAATATTTAGAGGTCAACAAGTCAATTGCTACCAAACTACCAAGTTTCTATGGTAACAAATAACACTGACAACAGTCATTTATTTTGTTTTCTTCTAATATTGTGAAATCAGGAGGAAGTGAGAAAGTACAAACTCTGAAGATGGATGATGCTTCTAAAAGTCATGGGAAAAGGAGAAGCAAAATAGGGCAGAACTGGAGAGAATATCAGAAGGAAAGTCAGAATGGGCTTTGAGATATTACTTTGTTTTCATCTGGGCAGGAAAGAGACTTACACATTGTTCAGTGGTGATTCAGAAGATCTAATAGAGTGAGACAACAGGAATGAGAAGAAAATGTACAATCCATGAGAAATTAGGTGGTAAGGTCTGGAGTGTGAGAAGGGTAGAAACTGTTTTGAGTCAGTGCTTTGAAAAAAACAGAGGAGTAGAAAGTAAAGATGATGGGAAGCTTTGAGCATTCCAGTGGCTTTGGGTTTCATTCATTCACTCACAATACTATTCATTGAACATCTTCCCTTCCTCAAGGACAGCATATGAAGTTCTGGGCTTTGTTTTTAAATCTAGGGCTGGAGTTTAGAAGGAGATGGCATTGAATGTACAGACAGGTGGGAGAAGGAGATGTTTGAAGAATGAGTAACTACAGTGAAGTAGATGTTGCTTGGGTCAATAGAGAAGAAAGTAGAGAAGTAACAGGTTTTGGTAAGTTCAGTTAATAATAAAAGGACTATGACTTATTGCATGTTTCCTCTGTATGTCTTGCTAAATGTAATGCATTACATTACCCTTCCAACAACAATTATTATTTTCACAAGGAAAAACAGATGCTTGGTGTGACTGAGAAACTTGCTCATGTTTGCATATCTTGAATGTGGCAGAATTGCTATTGGACAGGGCAGCTGAATCCAGAGCAATCGTTCTAACTGTTGAGCTGTTTTTTGCAGCTATGAGTATTGGATAGGTAAATGAGTGAGAGAATTGGAAAGATAGGAGTTGTTGTTATTAGACTATAATGCTTTCATTTAGGAAATCAGAAAAGAACATTTTAAGTGACAGTGAAGAACATGGGCCACCCTACATGTTGCTGATAGAAGAACTGGAATAGTAGGGAAAATCACTGAAATGATAGAAATAAAGAAATTTTTTGAGACCAGTTTTGACTTATTGTCTGCCTGTTAGCTCAACTTTTTGGGAATCATAGAGAGGAAAACTGAATTTCACTACTGTTTAAGATCTCACTCTACCCCCACCTCTCTCTCAGTAAACTGTCCCCCCAGATGTTAACTAGATGTGTCAAGATTTTCCCTGTGACTAAAAGGAAACTTCTCATTTGGGAGTAAAAGAACTTCATGATCTGCTTTCATAGCATGATGAAAACTCAAGAGAAACTGGTCTCAGTCATTTTTGGTTTCTGATGAAGTTAATGACTTTCTGAGTGAAAAACAAGATTTGATGCCAATACATAGTGATACAGTCAGCAATGATTCAGATAGACACATGGAGTTTATTTCTAACTATCAAAAATATCAAGCATTCTCCAGATTCACATCCTTTTTACTTGTTCCCTTTCCTTGGAACATTCTTTTGATAGACATCTGTATAGATCACTCACAACTTCCTTCAGATTTCTGCTCAAATGTCATCTTAGAGAGGTTCTCCAAATTCCCTTTGTAAAATGTCACCAACTCCTTCCCTGGAAGCTGTTATCCCCTGCACCCTACCTTATTTTTCTTGAGGGTAGTTTTACCATTTGACACAATTGATGCTTGCTTGTTTACTGTCTGTCTCTTCTGCAAACATCTACACTCCCGGATGCTGAGGCACAGTCAGTTTTGCTGTCTGTTATCTGCCGTACCTATAACTGTGCCAGTTCCTATCAGTGTAGATGATGCAGTGTTTATCTGTACAAAGTAGAAGTGCTTTTGAAGATGGGCAGGGGAAGGCTTCGTTGTCCCAGTTGCTGCCCTGCACTGCTCTCTCCTAACTCCTGCTGGAGGCTTCTCCCCGAGCACTTCTGGAGTTTCCCTCACCTCGCTGTCAGCAGCTTTCCTCTTCCCGCGCTGTTTTGCCTCTAGCACAAATGAAGCTGATTTATTTCTTTTTAAAAGGCTATACTAACATGTTATATTAAAGAAAGGGAGGCTCTGATAAGAGGGTGACAGAGCAGGAAAAGAACACTGAGAACTCCGTTCATTTGCTCTTGATGGATTTTTCCCTTGACGTCCTAGACATCGGGAAGTTTGGTGTGATCCCTGACCTGTTCTTCCTCATATTGAGCCTCATCTCTCACTTCCTGCCTTTACTGAGTCCCATCCCACCAGGACAGACAGATGGCAAGACAAATTGTCTAACATTAGAAAGCATCAAAAACAATTGTGGCCCTAAAAGACACTCCCAAATTTCTTCATTAAATGACATTACTTATGATTACAGTACAAACTGATCCCAGGAGCTTTAGTTTTCCATAAACAAAATGATTCCTTGAGTCTTTTCTCTACCTTGATACAATGTTTCCTCTATCACAATCCCCTCTTAGAAATAACAAATAGTTTCACTTTCAAAACAACCTGAATGAGTGTTCTCTCTTCCTTTCTCTAGTTTTATGTTACAGAAGTAAAGCTACCTGTGTGTAACATTGAAGATAGTGAGGAATAACTCCAGAGGCACAGAGAAAATTGAAGTAATTGTTAAGAAATATACTAAATGACATTGGTTTAGACCAGAGTATAGAAAGTATAGAGCAAAATGAATGAATTCAGGAGTTATTTAAGGGGTTCAGTCCAGGGTGGATGTGGGGTGAAGGTTGAGAGACACTGAAGAATCAAAGTTAAACCTTGACTCATGGCTTGGCAAATGCTCAGTGATGCTCTAATGTTTTCAAATCAGTTGCTTTTGTAAAAGCAAAGGCCCACAAATGTGCGGCAAACTGTTATATTTGTTGGCTTCATGCTTCCATTGATACAGAACTTCAACACAAGAGACATTGTGGCTTTTATGTCCCTCTTCAAAGATAAACAATGAAACCAAACGATTTTAAAAGCACTCTTATAATCTTTGAGACTTTGTGCAACTTAAAATCTATACGTAAAATACTACTGATCTCTTTCATTATTAAGAAGAGACATTTTACACAATTTAACTATAGACATTACAATACAGCTTTAATGATGCTTGTGAGATACTTGATATTATACAGTAGATTGTCTATACCATTTTGAACAAGATATTATCCTTTTAATACAGCAACACTTTTTATTGTATGGAGCCATAGTTCAAGGTGGTGAAAAAGATTTAAATCTTTTCAGCACTTTGCTGATCCTTTGGAGTATAGGTCACAGACCTCAAGTTAGAAGCTCTGAGTTCTCATCAAGGCAGATGTCCAATTGTTTAAGGAGAGGTTGAAGATGTAACAATCAGGTTGAAGTTCCAGGGGACAGTGCTGAAAGACTGGAGAGGAAAGAAAGAAATGAAGCAATGCTTGGCAGGAATGGGTAACAAGCAGTTTGGGGCTCCAAGACCTGGGTGATCACTATCAAAGTCAACTGGAGTATGAAGTAGCTGATTTGAAGTTTGCCACAATTCATTCCAGTCATTCTCTCATTGACGGGGAAAAGTATGCTTCTCAGAAAATACCCAGGCCTTAGATTGATTGTAGCATCAAAGGAAAGCAAGTGTCTCATAGATGGGAAATTGTGGCCCTGAGGAAAAACTAAGCAGGGTTCTTTATTGATTACTTGGGGTCCTAGGGGCAACTAACACATCTTGGAAGCGTTTTAGAATTGTTTAGTGCTTATTTCGCTTAATGTTTCACCTTGGCCTCTGTAAGTTTCCTAGGAGAAGGGGGAAAAGGAAGTACACTGTTTCTGGTTTTCATAAGTCTGGAAACAAGAATGATGAATTCCTTACAAAATCAAACAGATTCCCTTTTCATTGCTGTTACCAAAGTGCCTTACAGAATTTATGTCTCTTCTGAGAGTCTCTCATCATTCCAAGCTGGTGGAAAAGATTGTACCTGATTTGTGGAAAGGATCCAGGCAAAACAAAAATTTCTTTCTCTCTTATTTACTGGACACAGTGATACTAGGTGATGTATAAGTTTTTTATTCCTATCTTACCCTATTCCTTTTCTCCCTATTCTTATAATTTAACAAGTTAACATTTGGAAATGTGATTAGTATTAAATATTTGCAAATTTGATCAATATTATATCTATTTCTCACTAGACTACAAATGTCCACAGAGCAAAATTCATAATTATTCTATTTCCTTTTTTATCCCTAGTACCTAATCCAGTATTTGGCATGGGTAGTTGTACAATAAAATATTTCTTGCATAATTAAATTTATGCTGAAACATTTTGCACTTTTTCTATCTTCCTTTACATGTTTTTAATGAAGAAAACTTCAATCTGTTCTTAAAGCAGAATATTTTCTCACTTGGGCTGGGAATAGGACCATGTCTACAAAAACAAATTGGGCAAAATAGTTCATAGTGCTTGTGTAAGTAATACATGAATTAAAAAAATTCTCTGGTATACATTTTGCAAATCAGATATTTGCATTGCTGAATTCTCATTGGTATTGTTTTATTTTTCTCTTTGCTAGATTAGCTGAATTTCAATTATTCATTGCTAAAAAGAAGGCAAATAAAATAAAAAAATAAAATGGTCAAATGTTTGCTATGATTTAGATATGTCTCCTTCAAAGGTCCATATTTAAAGGGTTGGTCCTGAGGCTGACAGTATTTGCAAGTGCTATAGACTTTGAAGAGATGTGGCCTAGTGGTACACATTGAAGTCACTGATTTTGAGAGAGATTGTGAGCCTTTGCCTGACTGGTCTTTTGCTTTGCTTCTCAGTTTATGATGGGACCACTTTCTCCAGCATATCTCCAGTTATAGCTATCTGCTGTCCTCACTTAGTGGACAAATGCGCAAATCAATGGCCTGTCTGATATTTGTATTTGGAAGTGCCAAACTATTAGCTAATAAAACTTTTTTTCTTTATAAGTTAATTGCTTTAGGTGTTTCTCTGTAGTAGTGTAAAGTTGACTAACATAGTATTATTAGATCTTGGTTTTATTTCTGTTTTCTTGTTGAATTGGGGTGAGATATAAATGAGACTTGTCAGGTATATCATGGGGAAAAACTCATATACCTATTTTTTTTTCCTGAAAGAATACTGCCAGAATAAAATAATTATGTGTGGTTTACTTTGATAAAATTATTCAACATACACATTTTTTTTATTTTATATATAGTAAATACTTGATTGGTAGAGAATGACTACATAAGTGATGAAGTTGATTGTGCGTATTTATTCATACTTTATAATAGCCAATATTGGATTAAATGTTTTGTTACATTTTCTTATTTAATTCTCACAAAATTATTAAATGCCTTCTCCATCCTCAATGTTTCTCCTGTCATTTTTTCTTGAAACTCCCTCACTAAAAGAGATAAATTGGTAAGCCTTTGCTCAATCTATTTTTTGTGGGGCCACTAATGGACTCTATCTTGTAGATGCCAGTGGTCAATTTATCCCTCATCCTATTTACTCCTCTGTAGCAGTTGATAGTAGATCACATCTTCTTCCTCAAAGCATTGAATTCCTCTGGTTCTAGCATACTAACCTCCTACAATTTTTTTTTTTTACATTATTATCATCTTCTTAACATATAAATGTTGAAGATCTCCAGAGCTCAAACTCTGGGCCTTTTTTCTATTTGAATTTATTCATGTAAGAATCTCAACCAGCCTCCATAAGCCCAATATGGAGGCACATACCTATAATCCTAGCACTTGGGAGGATGAGGCAGGAGGATCTTTGTGACTTTGAGACCAGCCTGGGCTACAAAGTGAGCTCAAGGCCAGCCTGATCTTCATAGTGAGCCCTTGTCAAAAAAGAAAACTAATCAGTCCCCACAGTTTAAATGTATTGTGTACCCTGATAATGCTAAAATTTTAAGTTACATTTTCAACTGCTTCTCAGTGGATGTTAGTATATATTATATAAGTAATTTGCAATAATATATTCAGTGTCCTCTTTAGTGTTGCCACATGGGATTCTAATTAACATTTTCAATGATACTCTTTATGGTTCTTCTCCTTTTTACCTATTTTTAAATTTAGTCTCCCATATTTCAGTAAATAACACCTCTATTCTCCCAAAACTATGAAATAAAAATTATCTTTCACAACTCATAATCTACTAGAAGTTACATTATACCTACTTTCAAATTCATCATGAATTTAATGATACTTAGCTACTTCCAAATGCCCTTTTCGTATTTTAAGCCCCATCATTTTTGGGGTTTGTTGCATTATGGCCATGGCCTTTTCTTGGTTATTTTGCATCCACTGCTGTTTCTTTGGGGTCTGTTTTCTACACAGGAGCCAGAGTGATTCTCTGAAACATAATTGGAACATAATAAATCTCTCATCAAAAGTGTCCAGTGATTCCTGTCACAGAATAAAATCCAAAGTGCTACTATTGTAGAGAGGTTTCTGTATGAGTTAATTCCTTCATAGCCTTTTAAATTCAACTCATAAATCACTGAGCACCAGTTTCACTACTTTCCTAACTTCTTCCCAGATTTACCAGAATACCCCAGCACGGATATCACAGGATGTTATTCCCTCTGCAGGAATGGCTTTTCTCTAAATAGCCACTTGATTTCTGCCTCATGTTCTTCAGGTACCTGATTAGAAAACTCCCTGTGTCTGTCAGCTTTTCACGATTGTAACAGATACCTGAGGTAATGTAGAAAAGCAAAATTTTTACTCACTGATAACCTGAGATAATTAAAGACAAAAGTTTTACAGTTTTAGATGTTTCAGTCCATGGTTAACTGGCTCTCCTCATGATTAATCTTCAGTGTCAACTTGATTGGCTTGAGAAATGCCTGGGAGATTAACGAAGCACACCTCTTTGTGTGTCTGAGAAGCTCATGTTGACTTGACTCTGGGGTTGTATCTGCCCCTTGCCCCTTCCTCTTGTGTTCTTTCCCTGCTCTGGTTTGCAGAGGTGAGCAGCTTTCCTGGACTACGCCTTTCTGCCATGGTGCTTCTGTCTTAGAGCCAGCCAACAATGGGCTGGAATGAGGTAAAATAAATCTCCCCTCCTTTAAGTTGTTTACATCAGGCATTTTGTGCCAGTAATAAGAAAGTTGGTGAATGCAGCCCTAATGCTTGTTAAGGCAGCACACCATGGTGACAGCATGTGGTAGAGTAAAACTGCACACCTTATAACCAGAAAGTGAATGGGAGAGAGTGGAAGTGGCTAGGGTCCAACTCACCACTTCTAGGTTATGCCCTCAGTGACCTAAGGACCTCTCTCTAGGTCTAAACTCTTCATAATTTTTCTAGTGGTACTGAAGATTGAACCCAGGGATTCACACTGAGCTGCACCTTAAATCCATTTATTTGTTTGTGTATTTATCTATTTGTTTATTTAGATACAGGGTCTTGCTAGTTCCCTAAATTGTACAGGTTGGACTTGAATTTGTGATCCTCCTGCCTCAGGTTCCCAGAGTGCTGGGCTTACAGGCATGTACCACAGTATCTAATTGACCCTACCTCTTAAAGTTTCTACCACCTCCCAATGGTGCCATTATGAGGAGCCTGCCTTTACCACATGGACCTTGAAGGATCTTGAAGAAATAAACTGTAGCAATCCTCCTTAGGGGCCTTTCCAACTCTTGCTTTTGTCTGATCATGATCAATTTAGATAGAGTTATTTTTTTTGAAACAATTATTGCTTTCTGAGATTACATTGTATTTTAATCTTTTTATTATAAGTTTCTCATGGGTAGTCTTTACTATCTAGAAGTGCTTGACATACAATAGCTCAAGATAAAAGTGTGTATATTTTAGTATTTGGAGACCTCTCTGTGGTCACTTTGACTTTCATCCTTTTGTTAGAACCATAACTGAGACTCAGGGTGATTAGGTCACTTTTCAAATTATATAATTAGTAAGTGTTACAATCTGAATTTAAAAACTAATTTGATACCGAATCTCCCACTTTTAGTCACTGTGCCATATTGCTTTTCTTTTTATACTGCACTGTTTTCACTCCATTCCATGATTATCTGAAAAGTCAGGACCCTAGAGTTTCCATAAACATTTGCTAAAATTGTCAGAGTGTTTGTATGTGTGCTTACATTTCAGCATTCGTTGCTTTTTTAGGACTTCTTAAAGGTATACACACACACACACACACACACACTCAGCAGCTTATGTTTTGACTTCCCCAAAGGAAGATTTAAAGAGAAGAAAAACACCTCTAAATACATCAATGCAAAAGATTGTTTAAAAACAATCAATGACACAACACTGACAATTGGATAAATGTACAGATCCTAAGAATTTCAGACCATAAAGTGAAAGACATAGAGTCAGATGATTTTTGTCTCTTTGATCGCAGGTTCAAGTTTAGCATAGGCCTCAAGCAGTGCTTAAACCATAGCACTGTTACAACAGGAGCTATTGACCTCGGCATTATAGAAGACCTGATACATTTATTGAAGTGGAGTTTTACTGATTTTTAACACAGAAAGACTCCTCTAAAGTAGATCCAGCAATTGTCTTTTTAAAAGATAACCTTACAAAATGCTATGTTTTTCTCTTTTAAAAGATTCATTTTTATTTTGTTCACAATTTAAGGGAAAACTTGAGTATAGAAATCAAAAGATTCAGTTTTGACTGGGATATGGCAGTGTTTGGACCAAAGTTAAAATAATCAACTTTCATTATCTGATACCAAGAGTTGGATATATAAAGATGCCTGAATAATTTTCTATTTTTATATAGGATACAATAATAACAGCATTTAGGGAATCCTGCTTGTATCACTACTAGCTTGTGGTAGTATACATTACTTTTGTGTGTGTGTCAGCTTCTGAATGTGCTTACTGGGAGTAATGAAGTTTAGATAAGAAATGCCAAGCACTTAGTGTGATTGTTCAGGACATACCAGCTGTCATAGTATGTATATGACCAGGGATCTGAGGTTTCTCTCTGTGGTACCATCAACATTTTGGCTTAAATTAAGTTCTTTACTGTAGGGTGCTGTACTGTGAAGGTTGGCTTCTACTCACTAGATACCAATGGCAGCCACCTTCTTCTTGGCTATAAAAACAAAAACTGTTTCTAGACACAGTACATGCCCCTTTGATGGGGAAAAAAAAGTGTTGAGAACCACTGTACTGGACTAATGCAACATATAGATTACTTATTTATTTTGCACAAAAATTTCATGGGCAGGAAGTCATGTGGTCCAATTATTACAAATGAGGAGAGTAGAAATTAGAAATGTTGAATATTCACCTTGACATATAGCTAGAAGGGACTGAGCAATTACTAGACTCTAACTCTGCCTGACAACAAAGCTGGGATGATGTGTTGGTTGCATTGACCTGAATTTAGTTTGTCTTTGGTAATATTTCCAGTTGATTGGTTGCTTCTGTGAAAAATGCCAAGAAGTCAACGTTTTATTACATTTCTGCTATTTCTTAGCTCAGGAACCTAGTCTAACTTTATAGTCTTTTTCCCTGTCCTGTTTACAATTTGCTTCTACTCTTTTGTTTTGAAGATTAGTGTATCTTTCCATTAAAATGCAATAATGAGCCAGGCTTGCTAAGTCTCACAACATATCATTTGAACATGCAGCTTAATGTTAAAACGAAAGTTTCAACTCTTACTTGGCAACAGGAACAATCTTCACTTACAGTGCTTGTCAGTGAGCGTCACACTGAATTGCCCTTTGCTTAGAATTTATTACAAGTTTAATTGAGAAGAATAAATTCAGAAAATATCATCTAAATAATTGCAGTGCTTTAAGGATAAAGAAAGGAGAAACAAACAAAATAAATCGATTGACCTTTCCCTGCTTAAAAATTAAGGACCACACCTAAATAATATGAGTATGTTGAATGTGGCCTTTCCTAAACTTGATCTTAGATTTCTAAATGCCTTTTATTTTTTAAAAAATGGTATTTAGATTTAATTGACAAATAAAAATTTTGTATATTTATAGTATATGACATGATGTTTTTGAAATGTATATTCATTGTGAAATGGTTCAGTTGAGCAAAGTTACTAACCTTGTATGCACTTTCTATCTTCAGTGATGCAGACTTGTATGCAGGTAAGAGGACTCAGAGAGAAAGATCAATGTGTATTTTCTATCTTTGTCTTACTGAGCCTCTCTGCTACAGTTTTCACTTTTGTGGCTCCCATAATATTAATATGTCATGAATTTTCCTCCTGTCTGGTCAGCTCATTGCTGTTTCCTTTCTTGGTTGCTTTTCTTTCAGGAATCTCTAAGATAATTGTGCCCCAGGGTTGGTTGGGTCCTCAATTCACAGTTCATCTCACTTTCTGTATTCTTTGAGCAATGTTATTCCTCTTTAGGGTTTCAGATAGCAGCATTTGCCTTTGGATTCCAAATCCAAGTCTTCACCTAGAGTTATACTATGAGATTCAGACTCATCCGTTCAGTTTCCACCTCAGTATCTCTGCAGGGATATTCTATAGTTGCATGTGCTACAAAATACTCTCCTTAAACTGTCTTATTTTTCTTAATTGTTATCACTATCTTCACTCAGTTGTTCAAACCAGAACTTGGGCTTTCATATAGAACTTTGCAGACTTTCACCTCTTTACGATCATCAAATACTGATAATTCTAATTGTTTTTTTGTCTTTTTGAGACTCTCTATACAGTTGAGGCTGTCCCTGAACTCACAGCGATTCTCCTGCCTCGGCCTCGGCATGCTGGGATTATAGCATGCACTGCCATACTCAACTGATAATTTTTATTTAAATATGTCTTCAGTTCATTTTTTCCCTCTATGTATTTACCACTATCATTAAGAGGTGTGATCAACAAATAATGTGCATGTTTAAATATTAAAAAACTGTTACAGTAAAAGATATATTATAAAAGATATATTACCACTAATCTTCCTCAAAACATTCCTCATTTTTTAATTTTTTATTTACTTATTTTTTTGGTGCTGGGAACCAAACTCATGACCTCGCAGTTGTTAGGCAGGCACTTATGCCACTGAGCTAAATCCCCAGCCCCAAATCCTTCTTGTTTCAGACACATTTATCCATTGTTCTTGCCACTTGCTGAAGCCGTTCTGGAAATCTTCACCTTTAGTTGTGCTATCTTGGCTGCTTTGATGTCCTGAATTGATTAAAAATGTTTATCTTTCATGGTTATTTTTACTTTGGGGAGAAGAGCTAGCAGTCACATAGTCCTAGATCCAGACAATAAAGGGATGAGGACATACTCTGAGGTTTTGTGAGCTGGCCTTTCTGTCAGATGGTACATGGTAGTACTGGTAACTGTTTTTTAAATCATATCTTGAAAAGACATTCATGAAAGAAGACATCCAGAACTGCTTCAGAAAGTAGCAAGAATGATGGGAAAAGTGTGCTGGAAGCAAGGGAATACATTAATGGGGATTAATGGCAGTGTGCCTTTTACTGTAAAAATTTGTAAACATTCATTATATGCTTTTATTACCTTTTATATATCTCATCAGAATTGCTGTTATTGGCAAATTCCAACAACATATACAGGTGTGTGCTTTAAAATTTTTTATATGGAACACCACTTCTAAGTCACAGGTATGAAAATATAGAAGGATCATTGCAATTTTTAATTAAGCATTATGATCTCAGTGAATTAAAACACTGTGATTAAAAATATTTCATATAACTTTCAGGAACAAATTGAAGTGTTGTAAGACAACTGCTCTTTAGATCCACAAGTATACATTTCTTTATTACTACTTGTATGGCTATATGAGTATACACTCATTTTCCTTTTCATCGTTGATTAAATGTCAGCATATTTGTGGCATATAATATATCTTTGTATAAGGATCATACACATCCATAAAGTAACAAGTGTTTTAAAATATAGTTGTCCTTAATAATAACAAATGTGTCTTAAATGTGTTAAAAGTTTAAGTAATAATCACTCTGTGGCATATACAAAGTTACTTAGTACATCACTTAATGTGCATTATGAAATAAAATTGTTGGAATTTTTAGGACATTTTGTTATTGGTTCAGAAATTTCATGTTTATTTTCTTTGTCAAAAATTTCTCACTGAGGTGAAAGACATCTACAGAGCTATAAATAGTGTCATAAGGATGTCAAACTTGACTCAGGTAAATCAACAAGCCCTTATGCCTCTCGTTTGTACTCATTTTAATGATCAGCCACTGAGCTAGACAGTATTTTTGTGACACATTTAATCTACAACACTGAGAAAGCTGCTGTTTATCCATATCTAGTCAGAGACATTAGTATAAACAAGCTGACTCTTGCCGGCCTGGTGCCAACTCTGTGTCACAGGTGTGAATGCAGCCACCTTTTAGGCTGGGCTGTGCCATCTTTATTTTCCAGACAGAAACTAGCAGAAAGAAGTCACACCATTAGCATTCATGTGAAGCAAATACCAGCTATCTGCACTACAGGCTTCAGTCTGGGGAGAAAGCATGGCAGTGATGGCAAAACCCATGCACACAACCCACGTACAATAGAACAGTCATTCCATGCCAGTGAACAGGGACATCTTAAGTGTTTCTCATGTCCGTGTCCTGTCAATTGAGTCTACTGTCCTCACTATTTTGAATCAAGATGAATAAATTGGGGCTACCAATGCACTGATTTTAGAGTGGCATGATTTTCTTTCCTAATGGTTTATAGATATCTGCTGCAAAACAACTTGTGTTTATTCATTAAAACAAATACTTTGATTTTCAATCATGTACATTCTCTAAGATCCACTAATATTAGTAATATTTTTGTGCATGTGTATTAAAGAGGGAGGAAAAGAAAATTAATATATTCTTTTCAGTGTGAAAGTTCTCTCTGTTCTTGGCAGGAAAATTAAACTCTCAGAGCAAATATGACCCTGAAGAACTGCTGTTAAAAGAAAAAATATATTATTGTATTACCATTTATTCAGATCTCAAAAAAGTAGTTCTGATTGGCAAAGCTCAGCATAATAAATGCTAAATAGCTGTCTTCTTTACATCTTCTGACTTTCACAGTTCTTTGCTCTTTTGGTCTTAGATTAGGATGATATCTGATCAATTTGTTAATTGTTGATGGTCCAGAACAATTTCCAGTAAAATTTCTTTGAGCTTTGAGCAAAGTTTATGTGAATCTGGAAAAGAATATAAACATTCTTTAAATTTTGGGCTACACAATGGTGGAATGAACACTTGGAGATTGAAAACTATTTGCCTTATTTTAGTTGAAAACAAAGAAAAAGAAATGATCTCATTATTTGAATGTAGATTTTAGAATGAACTGAACTAGTTACTTGTTGATCTACAAACTGAAGCTCAAACAGAAATAATATGTTTTGAGGAAACATTATTCTTACTTCATACTTGAGGAAAAAAGGTGCATATCCAAGTTTTCCTGCTTCAAAAAGATGAGTTCTGCTTGCTATTTTCATTAGTTAGAAACCGAAACCTTTAGAATCACTTTTTTCAACCTTCCCCCAAGGAAATAGTAGTTTTATCATTAAATTCAGGAAGTGGGTAAATGCTGACATAACTGAAACAGATTCCATTGTATATAAATAAGCCAATTTAAAGTAATTTAGTAAAGGAAAGGCTCTATTGCTTTAATTTTTTCCTAAATATTTTATTTCACTGTAACATGTATTTTGCTTACATATTTCAATGTTCTTTTCTTTTTATATCCCTCCCCAGGATTTCAGTACACTAGATTCAAAAACCATTGCCTTTCAGGAATTTATTGGTATTTAAAAGCAGATCCCAACATCTTACAAATTGCAGTTGCAGTCTGTGTATGGAATGGTCAATAAATAAGGGAGAATAAGAACACTAAAGCTAGATTGTATGAAAACAAAGAAAAAGAGCATACTACATTCTTTCTAAGCAAACAATAAGGCATAATTGAAAAAAATTCATTTTAATGTTTCCTTATATTAGATAGGACCACTGAGTGAAACATTCACTGATGAATTACTCCTGTAATCTGTGTAGGAAAAACAGCTACTGGCAAATTAAAGAGTCCTGGAACAGAGCCATGAGAACTAAATGGCTAAAAATGAAAACAGGAAAACATTTGAGAGTATTCTACAGAATGCAGATCTTTCAACACCTCCCCCTTTCCACTGGTTAATTCATCGTCATGGAAACAGAATTTATCAAAATGTTCTTCCTCACTCCTAGTGACCCAGTGAGTAGACATAGAGAACTGGTGAAAGGTAACTCAAGCCGAAGCAATTTGTGTAAATGATATGCTGCAGTTCATAAAGTGGTGAATTTTGAGTGGTGCCATTGTGTCATTGAACAGGTTTCTAAATCTCAAAGGGTTCACTTTTTTTTTTTCTTTTTCAATCTGCCTGGCTGAAAAACCAAAAACCTTTGCTAGTGAGTGAACATGCTTAACTAACCTGGAGCAAAGTGGTTGATTTGAGGTTTTAACTTAACTTTTCCTCTTGATTTGTCCCTCCCCCACCCCATTTCTAAATGATGATCAAATCCCGGATTTGTAGCATTTCTTTGGTTCATTCATCTGCCTCAGCAGCATTCTTTGGGGTTCTGTAGATCAGAGATGCAAAAAGTTTTTCACTCTATTACCACCAGCTCTGCTTATCTCTCACAGAAGCTGGGTGTTGGCAATCAGAGACTGACAGACCTGGACAGCTGGAAGCGGACACCTGTGCCAGACCAGAATTAACCCTGCAACAGAGAAGCTTCTTGATTTCAAAAAAGTGGCTGGAGGGATTTCCTAAGAAAAAGTGCATTTCAATATTGAAAAAAAAAAATAGACATCATCCATGTAACTGCCAAATTCGGGGAAAGTTGATTTGATTTTTTTTTTTTTTTTACGTATTTTATGTTCGCAATTAGTGACTTGTTGTCATGGAAACCATGCTTCAGATGATTCTTGAACTTAAATGGCTGAATATGATCAAGCTGAAGCCCTCCCCTCTTTTTAGGCTCCATAGTTAATGTCTCTCTCTGGTTATTCTGATAACAGAATCACATAAAACATCTCTTAACATGCAAAATAATGGCATGGGGCAACATCAATTAGAACTGAATATTCAATAATTCATTCTATAATTAAGGCTCTTTCTTCTTTTCCTGAAGCTGTAACCCTTTCAAGTGTTAAAACAGACAAGAGAACTAAATCATTTAGTAAAAGAAATCTTCTCTAATTAGCAGCTTGCAATACACTAACAAAGAAAAACAAGATTTGAATTTCTTTTTTAGATTTTTAATGTTTTAATATAAAAAAGAAAATGAAAGGGCTTCATTCAAAAATTCTATGCAAGGTGAAGTAACTATGGTTTGAGGCTTTAGCCTTTCTGTGTGTATTTCTTTTGTCTCTGAGTGAGGGAGAGTTGGGATTTATCACAGAAACAACATAGCCCTTTTGTGGTTCCTGGCAGCCAGAAATAATTAATCTATATTGAGACTACCGGCAAAGTGTCCATGTTTGCATGTGTGACTACTCTGCGTTGGATCTGGGAAATGAAAACCTCCAAGCATCAGAGAAGCTCATCTTTAAAAATGAAAAAAAAAAAAATCAAACACTCAGACACTCTGGATTTATTTGCTGACCTCTGAATACACATTCACGCCTCTTCAGAAAAACGATTCTACAGCATGAACATCAAGCTTCAGTGCAGGCCTTGCTTAGCTCCCAGGTAAGGGGAAAGCAGTCCTGCCAGGTTTCTTAATGCTAACTTGCAGCAGAGCGGCCCTGGGACAGGGAACTGAGGAGACTCATCAATTAGTTTTTAAAGATTAAGGGGTATATTACACATAAGTATGAAGAATATATGAAAAGTAAAAATAAATACATGAAAAATAAAAGTTAAATGTTTTCAATTATGACAAGATAAATTCACAAATTTTATGTAATTAAGATAAAAGCAAATATTGGCATTTCATTACATGGTATCTCAGACTCCCTGCTGATCTACGTCTCCATCTCCGTCTCCGTCTTCATCTCTATTCTCTCTGTCTCTGTCTCTGTCTCTATTCCCATCTCCTGAAGGAAGATAACATTTGTCGGTGATGTGTGTAAATGTGAGATAATTTGGATAATGATAATCATGAATCTTACTTTTAAAAAGCATAACCTCACTTTTAAAACTTTCATTTCTTAGTTTTGATAAATCATCTGTTCTATGACTTATCTTTAAAATGGTAATTGTATCTGATCATTTTAAATTCCTAGGTACATGTATAAAGGTCATTTGGCTTTTGAAGCGCTCCAAATACATTTTGGTGAATGTATTTCTTGATTTTTGCAAATTGAACAATGATAGTAGGGATAGGCATTTTATTTTTTTAAAGACAATGTTATTATGGGGACAATGTTTGTGTCTTACACTCCAGAAATCTATCCTAACGAATACAAAAAGATGAGATATATGTTTCATAGCAATGTGGCATCTGTGTGGAGGACAAGAGAAAACTGAGGAAAGGGGAAACTTTGTACCTTTTTCTTAAACTCTACTTTCTAGCAGGAAGCAGAAAATATCACTGTATTTCTTGCCAAGAAAGAGTATACACAGTATACAAGGATAATAGAAAAGATGTGATTCCTGGGGACACCTCTTCTCACTCTGAGGCCAGAGTTAAGTGAGGGTAATTTTCTTATCTTACATCTTACAGCCCTCATTCATACATAGCCCCCTACACAGAGATAGTCCACAACATTCTATTGCTTCATTAAGAAAGGTTCCCATGAAGGTCAAACATAGTTGAGGACTACAAACAGTGATGCAGGTACCTGGTACCTTTCCCTCACAGCTGTGTGTTACACGGGTGTGAAGAAAACTAGTGAAGAGGAAGAACGTTCATATTTTACTTCAATCCAAATGAAAAGTAAGCACTAATAGAACATGGTACTTTCTTCCTACACTGATTTTATCTGCATCAGAAAAGTAACAGCCTACATTGAAATTAAGCAGATGAAAAATACATTTCTTTAAATATATTGCACTCTTGAGGGAAAAGTCTCTCATTTTCTCTATCTCTGACACACACACACAACTTGCATCTTTTTCTTTCTGCTTCAGCAAGTCATATGTTTATTGGAGGCAGGTGACTCAAGATACCATCAAAAATGTGCACGGCTCCTCTTAGGGATGTCAGATCAATATGTTATTACACTTTTTGAAAATTATTTTCCCCAGGCTGTCATGATGGGTACTCTGAAAAGCCTGGACTTGGTTCTGATAACTCTCATAGTTTTCCACGGGGGGATGTCATTAGTAGTGTTAATTGCACATTTCCCATCCTTCATTGGTGGTATCACACTCCATTGGGTTTCCACTCCTAATGGCACACACCATTGATGGGAGATATGTAACATAATTTCATTTACAGTATCTGTCAGCCAGAAATGACACCCAAGGAAAAGACCTATCTCTGCTACTGGCTCAAAGTTACTGTTTGGGGAACAGAAAAGTAAGTGTGTTTGGTTACTTTTCTCTAATTGCTGAGACAAAATACCCAACACCCCAATTTAAGGAAGGAAAAGTTTATTTAGCTCACAGTTTGTGGAGGTTTCAGCCTGTAATCAGATGCCTCAAGACAGTGTGGCAATGTAAGGGGCAACAGTTCAAGGCAGTAGAAGACAGCAGCTGCAGCCAGAGGAAAAAGTGGGGGAATCAAGCATCTTTCTCTCCCTTATATTGCAAGCAGGCTACTTAACTTGAGTGGATGTAACATTCACACCATCTCCATGCCCTCCTCTTGCACAGGCTTAGGATGTTTACAAAGTGAGGACTCTGGCTCCCTGCCGAGTCACCTAGTTAAGTTTCTGAACTTCTCAAGTTGACAACATCCTAGAGTGGTAAGGGCGTGTCCTCTAAGCTCTACGTGTGGGACTACAGAGTTATTTAGGTGAGCTTCTAGACTTCTCAAATTGGCACAATGTATCAACCATAGCAGTAAGCTTATGTTTTGAAACATGCTATCCACTATGTAAGAATTCATATAAATTCATAACACCTTCAGAGACCACATGGTCAATAGTCCCTTCCAAACATAAAGTAACTTCCTATCCTTTATTCCTTCTATCTCTTGATCAGTTGTATAAATCAGAGATGTCTGGACTAGGAATTAGCACTTGAGCCAAGCCCAGTCATCCTATACTTTGGCCATTAGGCTATCAGACAGTTTAATTCTGCCCAGTAGATATTCTTATACTGAGGTGTGAATGATCCACTTACATTATTTTTTACTGAGAAAAATACAAACTAAGATAGAGGTACAGACTCAATTTATCAAAGCTGAAACACAAAGCAAAAGGAGAAAGCATGAGATGGTAGAGTTGTATAAACAATGGGCATGAGCTAGAGAAAAGAAAGAAAATAATCAGAAAATAGACCACATCCACTGACAATATAAAAGTTAGCTATAGAAATAGTGACTTCTAGATTATGTGGGGTGGTATTTCAGTGATGAGACAGTACAGTTTTCAACATCTGCATGAAACCTTGTTCCCTGGGCAGTTAAAATGTTTTCTTATTTCCTTTTGTGTTCTTATAGCATGTTCACTGAAAATTCTTGGCGTTAATACTTCAACTATTTCTTCTCCTCATTTCTCTCTACATTTCAACATGTCTATTAATTGTATATTCACTTGTTGTATTTGTCCTTCAATTCTTGAATATTTCCCCCTTTTTTCATCCATTTTTTAATAGGAAATTTTGCTTTTCAGTGTGGGAAGTTCTTTTAACTAATCTTTAAGATCATCGATTCTTTTCTTGGATATGTTCAGGCTGCAGATTAGCCCATCAAAGTCACTCACCAGTTCTGTTATGATTTTTGTTTTAAGCACTTCTTCATTCTTTAGAGTCTCCATTGCTTTTCTTACATTACCCATCCATGCTTACATCTTGTCCTCTATTTCTACTAGAGTTTTATAGCTAAATTGCAGTTCTGCTAATTCTGAAATATTTATCTCTGAATCTGGCTCTCATACTTGTCTTTTCTCTTCAGACTACTTTTTTTTCTAATATGCTTCACAGTTTTTTTTATTGTGTTGTTGAAAGTGTAATATTGTGTCTTTTGAGTCAGAGGAACTGAAGTCACTAGAGTATTTGTGTGCATTTTTATATTTATCTAACAATTAAAATATATTGGCAGTTTGCTATAACTTGAGATACTAAAGGCTGGAATGTCATCTGCCATCCTTGTCTATCTTTTGTATTTTGGGTTTCCATAAAGCCTTCTTTGTAAAACTATGATGAGATGCTATTATTCAAGAGGGCCACTGATGTAATGGTGAGATGTATCGGGGGGTAGAGTGTCATCCTGCAGTGCTATGATTATGCTTGTCTTTAACAAGCCTGTATTCCTTGGCTGCAACCTTCACATGTATTCCTCGGTTTCATTATCTTTTATTTTCTACCTTTAGATGAGAAGAAGGATAGAGGGAGCTAGAGTTGAGAATTTTCACTCTTCTTGGTCTATTAACGTCTGCTCAAACCCAAGTCAGTTGGATTCTCATATAATAGTTTGCCTTCAGGGAAGCCATAATTAAGGAGAGCAGAATGCTCTGAGAATTTTTCAAAATGGATTATTTCCCCCTTCACTATGCTGGAAGCATGAAGAGATGTTTCTCTGATTACTCAGTAGGAACTTGCTGGAGCTCTGAAAGTGTGGAGAGATTCAAGCCTGGGTTTCCAAAAGTTTGTCAATATCACTTAAGAAAAATTAGTCAACTACCTTTACTTATTCCTAACCAATGAAGGCATTTGATGAGGTTTCTGTTCCCAGCTGGCTGCCTATCATGCAAGTTTGGGGATGGCCGTTGGCCCTGTGACAGACTGATGCATTTAAGAAGAGTTATTGATTTTCACCATTTTTTGCTTTGTTCGTTTTCTTTTTCTATGAAGATGGCTTTTGAGCTCTTTACATCTTGAAGTAAAACCTATAGACGACCACTGCCCCATGAAATGACCCAGGTTTCCCTCTGTCCTTTGTATTCTATAAAAGCCTTCAACAATGGTTTAAATCTTGCCTGAGTATTATTTTTCTTTTAAATTAGCCAGAGATGACCCCTATTATCAGACTTGAAAATTCTCTCATCTGATGTCTAAAATCTTGTCTTTACTTAGTCTGAGCTGAGACATGTTAGGTGACTCACTTTATCTTCACTGGAAGGAAAGATTTGAGGCATGGGGGTGGGGAGGGGACTTAATTAATACAGGTAAACATAAAAGAATGCCAGAAACTTACGTGTAGGTACTGGTAGAAAAATAAAGATTGCTATAAAAATTTAAATAATAAATATTGCATGCACTTTGTGACTGCTTAGAAACACCTTCTGTATAGTACTTTTTGCAAAAATAGGCCAGGTTTGGTAGTACATACCTGTAGTCCCAGCTGCTTTGGAGGTGGAGATAGATGAATCACTTGAGTTCCCAAGTTTTAGGCTGGACAACTTAGGGAGATCCTGTCTCAAAACAGAAGAAACAAGCAAACAAAACCAAATAACATTTTAGATGATATATTTTACCATTGTTTGATAGGATTTTTCATTTAAGTTCTCCACTTTATTTTCAGATATGCCATTATTTCAGGTAACCCTTCCATGTTTACAATATTATAGGACTAACATATGGACAGGCATTTCTGTGAGAAAATATTTTCGTATCAGTTTTGGTAATAGACTTGTTATTTTATGGCAGTCTTTGGAGTATAAGCTGTAATATAAATAATTGTTTTAGCAATATAGTTAATATATTGCCATAGTTATTCTATCACCTCTGCATTTTGGTTTATTTCATACAGTTTTACTATCTATACTGTATTAATGTCTTTTACTTGTGCTTGTTTAATTGTTTTAATAAACTCTTCAAATTTTATTTCTCAATACATTAAAAGTATGGGTGAAGAGGATCAATTTACTAATTCATGTTTATAAAGGACAAAGCATTTGCCCATGAGTTTGTATCATTATTACAACTTTGCTTTGTGTTTCTTGAGAGAGGGGCTGGGAGAACAGCTCTTTAGGATATCAGTGTTTTTGTTTTTCTTTGTATTAAGCCACAAAGTAACACTGAAGGTTCAGCTGTCACATAACTCTAGAGATATTTTTCTGGTTTTTTTTTTATTACTTTGGCAAAATAAAAGGACATGTGTGAAGAAAAATAATTAGGAATGACAGGTCATTTGGCAGTTTGCTATCAGAAATTAATTGTCTTTTAATACAGGCTACCTGTAAGTGCGACGCTCAGGTTTGCTGATACAGTCTCAGTGTGTAAGGCTGTCTTAACGAGTGCAAAGTGTAGAGGCTGGCAGCGATGGAAAGCAATGCCACTTCTGCTCTATTCTGAGTGTTGTGAAGCTTTCCATGAACAATACGATGTTTTTGCTTGGTTTGGGATTTGTCTGTTGATGTGTTCATCTAAGAGCCATCTCCAGAGGATATGAGTACTTTGGGCAAGAATGCTGTTTTCCCTTCTCATTTAATGGTTGAAGAAACTAATGCACAGTGAAATGATGTGGGTAAGGGTGGGCAGTAAAACTGAGATCAGTGCTTACTGTGTTCAAGTTCAAATTCTGTAGTTTTGCTCTTAGCCACCTTGCTCATGGTGTTCTCGAGTTCAGAATTAATCTCTTTTTTTCTGAGTCTCTTGCCTTTTTATCTATATCTCTCGTTAGGTGCAGAGCGCTGTGCAGATTATGTATCATGCACTTACACGTGTCTCATCTCCTCTCCTATTCTGCAGCGACCTTGAAGTCAGAAGAAGCCTATCCTTACTCTTGAATGTAAAATGTCAACACCAATCCATAAAGCAAATAAAAGATAAGTTATCTCTCATGCTACAGCATTATCATTCAAGCAATTATTTATTGTATAAGATAAAATTGAGAATTCAAGACCATAACTTACTAACATTTTCATTTTTTTATACGAAAAGGAAAAGTAGACTGTACACATTGAAGTGAAAGGCAAAGAACGACTATATAAACTTATGGACCAAATTCATTTTTTTTCTCCTGTGCCTCAGGCTTGAAATTTCTGGGATCAGAGAAAAGAGTTTTCTTCAGAATGCATGATTCAAAACAATCTCTTGCAGCACTGAGCAGAGAAGAAATGAGTCCCTGTGCTTATAGGAACTTTATCTCAATTTTGAATATGCTTTGCCTTGTTCACCCTTAACTAACCCACTATAAGCACATGCCTCTAACTTGAGCAGCACAGACCTCAAATAACCCAACTCTCATCTTCTGCTGATCTCATGCCAATTCATACTTATCAGGTGAAAAACTGATATCCCCACTGCGGTCATTGTCAGCTTTCTTTTCATCCAGCATGTCAGCACTGGCCTCTACAATCCATAAAAGCCTGGTCTGAGGGATTTGAAGTTTAAACTATATTTTATCTCGGTACCTTCTTGATAGTGGTAATAGAATAGGTTGGTTGGAGGACAGACAGTGAATAAAAATCTATGCTCCTCCTAAACTGTGAACCAGGCTTTATACTCTTAAAAAATTTAGCTTGAAAAATTACTTCTGCTGTACTGGTTTGGGGTAACTGCAGCTCCTGACCATTTTCATCTTACCTCTTTGACATAACACTGGTTGTGGAAGCAGAAAATGGAGGTATAAGTTTCTTATAGGCTGTCTGCCCTTATGTGTCAAACCCAGTGATTAGTTCCAGATTAAAGTTACAGTGCCCTTGCTAGTTTCTATTTCATTTTTTCCATTTTAAAAATAACGATCCTATGTTACATTTATTTTGGTTATTATCACATCCTGTGGGCTCAATATATTTGATTTTAGCAGGTAACCAAGTGAATTAGATATCATAACACAGATGGTGAATATCTCATTGGTGTCACCAAAGCTTCCAGAGTAAAGTATGTTTGAAATATGGTAATGGGAGAAGAGCTCCAATTCAGAAGGAACAGATTTTGTCCCATGGAGAAAATCACAGTGGTATTTTGTATCAATATCACTTTATGCCTGCTCAGAAATCCAAAGTCCTAAGAGAAAAGGATTTACTGGCAATCACTCGCATGTGAACAAAAGGCAAAAGAAAAGATATAATATTATTGTGAAAAGGTACTCAATTTGGCTCCATACAAGAAATAAATGATTTACTTCTGATTTTTATTACACAGGTAGAATGCATATATGAAAATGGGGAAGATAAAAAAATTGAAGGATATAATATAGAGCTTTCATTCACCTGATAGTATTACATTTGTCAAGCCCTTTACTTGCTTTGTCTCAAAATGTATCTCCAAGAATGAGTGAAAACAACTGAGAATAATTATCTTATACCTATACTTGAATCACAAAGAGATAATTTTTGATAAAATGATGTTGTTATGTGATCGTGGAGGACTTGGATATATCCTTTCAATGTATATATACAATAGCAAAGAAAGGAACAAGCTGTATAGTGATACACAGTCCTTGGACTCTGGAGTAGATTTCCACACATGCAGAATGATTTCATATCTAGGAGAACAGCTGTCTCCAGAGGAGGATGGCAAGAATAGTTCATCTTTCTGAGCAGAGATTTGACATCCTGGATATTGTTCTAGAGATCAGAACCAGAACGAGTGGATGGAAGATGGGAAAAAACATATTTCAACTTAATGTAAGAAACAATATTCTGACTTTAAAAACTGTCCAAGGATAAAAATGGGCTGATGTGGGAAGGTGTTATTCATCACTTCTTGTAGCACAGCATAAACTAGCTGAATTCTCACCTAAATATTCTGGAGATGAGTTGAAGATAAAATGAGTAATTGGACTGGATGATTTATGATCTTTTTTCAATGCTGAAAATGTGCCAATTATTGACAAAAACACTCACTATTCTACAAGCTCTGTTACTGAACCTTGCAGTGGATAATAGTGCTCTCATAATAAATATTTCTTTAAACTGTGTTTCATATTTTCTCCTGCCTTGTCAATAATTACTAAAACTGTCAATTAAACTTACAGTTTCTTTCTCCAAAGAATGTATAATTAGCTTCTACTGACTCTCTCTCTCTCTCTCTCTCTCTCTCTCTCTCTCTCTCACACACACACACACACACACACACACACACACTGTTCATTTAGTGGGACATAACACAGATATAGCATTGCTTTGGCCACTAACCTGAGTTCAACAAGATAAAATTTGTTTTCTTTTGCTAAACAGTTTAAGTCTGGAAAGAGAAACTCCAGAGCACTAGAAAATCATTAGAGCCCTGGTCTCCTAAAGTCTTACTGTTCCATAGTTCTCAAAGTTGCAAGATGACTTTTGGGTCTTTAGGTAAAGTGTCTGCGTTCTAAGAAGGCACACAAAGAACAAAGGACAGAAGAATTTCCCTGAAGGACTCATAGCCCAGTGAGCATCTTCAAGCATGCACATGTGCTTGGAAAATACAATTCTTTGGTTAGGCACATTTCCCAAGATTCTCTTGTTAATCACGAATAAAAAGCAAAAGCAACTTCCAGTCTTTGCCACAGGTAACTTGAAGAAGCAGCCAAGGTCTAACTGATTTGTAGATGCCCTGAGTGTATTTATAATTTTGATCTTTAAAAAAAATAATTATTTTTTATTTGTTCAACAAGTAGTTCTAGCCTACACCAAATCCCTAATGAGGAGGAGGAGAAGGAGAGTAACAGCTGGTCAGTGCACCTAGACTTTCTTTTATGGGATATGATTAAAAATACAGCATGTGTTTAAATTTCTGAAATATTAACATGGAAGACACATTAGGATTAATCTCCCTCCAAATACTGTAAACACAGTTATCCCTCTGTTCTTACCACTTTCTGAAGCAATTCTGCAAGTGTTTTTCCTTTGTCTCTTCAGTTGTGCTAGGGCAGCTACCTTAATGCCCTGAGTCCACTCAGGACGTTTACCTGTTATTCTTATTTTGACTTTGGGAAGACCCAGATGTCGCACAGTGCCAGATCTCATGAGCAAGGTGGACAAGGACACATTATGATGCTTTATGTGCTGCTGGTTGGCACTTGGCAGCAGAAGTCACAATATTTTTTTATCATATTTTGTAAAAACATTACACAAAGGACTTTGAAAACAGCTTCAGAAAGTGAGAAGAGCAACGGTGTGTGTGCACAACAAGAAGCAGTGTTTTGAGGGGGCCTGTTGTCAACTTGTCTTTTACTGTAGTAAATATTTGTAAATTTAAACATTCTCTGTACTTTTTAATCACTCTTAAATGTACCTGAAAAAAAATCTGCCTTCTGCCCTAGTTTGTTTACCTCTCTCTCAAAGAAAAATCTGTAATCAAAGAGCTCCCCTCTTTACTATGGAGCAATGCTTCTTCGTGTGGTCTTTTGACTCTATCAACATATTCATTCATTATTTAGCAACTATTTAATAGTTACTGTATGCTAGGTGGTGGTTTTGGAATACAGTTGTATCTGGGCTCATGAACATAATTCTTTCTGTGATTCTATTTGCAAATCAAACTAGATGAGAATGGAGTCAAATTCAGTGGGTAAGGTCAGTGTTGACCTTATAGGAAAAATTGAATAGGTTCTTGTCCAAATTTGGTTTGTAACCAGAATCATGGAAAGAATTTAGTTTGTAAACTGAGGTACCAATGCACAGAAGTGACTGATAGAGACATAATTCTTTATTTGCATGGGATGTGATGTGTAGTACCTTTTTGAGAGGAATTTGGGGACAATTTTCTCTATTTTTACCTTCCTGTTGATGGTTTGGCAGCCCGACTGTATGGGATGGCAGCCACAGTAACTGCTCAGTCGGTCCACTCTTATCTAGCTCTCTGCATGATGGTCACCTCCCCAGGGAGATCTGTCAAGGCGATAGTTCACACTCTCATTTCCCTTTCTTTCTCTCTTGGGAGCTCTTATATACCTCTCTGTGGCTTTCAAAACTGAAAATGCCCACAATATCTGACCTCTTTTAAAGGGCCCAATTACTTCTCTCACCTTTTCCCAAGTTTCCTAAAGAAGCACTTATCTCTTCTTTGGTGGCAACAATTTGGTTGTAATGGAGGTTTTAATTTTTTTATTTTATTCATTTTTTTGGTAAGTTTTCATTTACTGCTGGCACCTCTGTGCTAGGAATTCACTGAATATTCACAAGAAATCTGTATAATTGATATTAATATTTGCATTTAACTGTTAGGAAATCAAAACTTAAATATGTTAAGAAAACATGTTTGAGGTCACTGCAGGGTTTGCTACACTTTAACTCAGATCTGCCTGGTTCCAAAACTCTGCTCTGAACCATTGCATGTATATATTTCACCTGTTTTCATACCTGATGAATTGACTCTCCTAGAAGGCATTTGGATTATATTTATTTAAAAAGCTTTCCCTACTACCCTAAACACATAAGTGATTGATGTGTTTTCTCTCACCCATATATAGTTCTGCGATTAATTATTCTCCAGACGAAAATAACTAGTATATTTGGTATCTATTCTTTAGCCTTTAAAAAGGTGGATATCAAAAGTTCAGAGGAAAGATGTGTTTAACTCTGGAATGATGTAGACGAATTTACATATGGAGTTAGCAGGAGTGATCATTAAGTGGGGGCATATTTTAACAGTCATAGCAGTGAGCACGTCAAGCAAGCAAGGCAGTGACCAGGGGAAGAACAGCTTCAGGTTTTGTTTTTTTTATCTTCACTACTTGGTAGTGCTAGTTCTGTAACTTATCATACTATGTAGAGTACTAACATCTCCATATTTAAATGCACATATGAATATTTACTTATTCAGTTTATTGTGAGTACAATACCTAAGTAAAATTCCACTTAATTGGTCTGTAGCAGTAGCAAGATATCAATAATTTAAAAAATCACGGGTAGAAAGAAAGAAACATACATTCACTATTAGACAAATACTATGGTAAATATTGGTATAGACAAGATCTACTGATAGTTGTTAAAATTAGTTGGTACAAGTTTGAGGAAAAATGAAATAAGTATATAAATATATAATGAAAGATGAATCATTCCTAAGTATTATCCTTAAGAAATGTATTAACAACATAGGGAAAAACAGTAACCTTACTATGAAAAAGCCTTATGGATTTGACCTTAGCCAAACTTATTCTTTGCAAACATGTTATTTAGGACTAAGGTGTCTGTATCATGAAGCACTTGGTATGATAAATGGGGAAGAACACTTCACTTCTAAGGTATTCTTACAAAAATGCCTTACTTCATTATGATCATGAGAAAATGTCAAAAAATCAAATTAAGTTCTAGAAAATAACTTATCATTACTTTTAAGAGTATGAAAGACAAGGAAAGCCCGAGGAATTACCCTAGATTAGAACTAAGAAAAAAATCAATTAAAAACAAATCCAAATAAAAAAAAAGAATTAGTAAAACAGTGATGGGATCAGTAGTTATTAGAATTGTACTAGTGTTAATTTTCAGATTCTAATCATTGTAGTCTGGTCCTGTAAGGGGTTAATATTTAGGAAACAGGTGAGGAATTAATATGAACTTTTGGGATTATTTTTAGAAATTTCCATGCATCTAAAATAAATTTAAAATAAAAAGTTAAGCAAACAAAATGTCTCCAGTGATTTTTTTTTTTTTGATACCAGGAATTCAACTCACATCTAGTCATTTTAATATGTAACCAAACTGAGGACTCTGGCTTTAGTGAGTTCTCAGCACAACAGTTGTTGCAAATCTGGGCTCTAATATCATATGTAACAGCAGTGGTTTTGCTGTTCAGGAAACACCACATATTTTCTTGGTTCATCTGAACTTAGTGTGCCTTTTCAGAAAGCATAGTGAACATATTCAAGTATAACTTAATTTGAAAAATACTAGTACTCAAAGGGAACTTGCATTATTTAGCTTTAGAATTCTGTGTTTTTCTAGATATCAAAGGAGAAAGGGAAGACTCCCACTTTCCTGAGGAACTTCCACATCAATTCAGTAATCCTCCCCCTTGCTTTAAAGTCTGAGTTCTCCTAAGCTTCACTGATTTTGTGATATTATTTTCTCATGAAGAGAAAGGGATGATCTTTAAGTCTAGTTTCTCATAAGGGGAAAAAAATCCACACAATACAATCTGTTAAGTCACTGGACATTTTCTAAGCCAGCTCAGTTAATTACCTTGGTCTGATTAGCATGCAAGGAAGGAAAGAAGAATTAGGGAAGGGAAAATTTTGTTTGTTTTCCAGGTTAAAATTCAGAAATTCAGATGTTTTCTCTTTAGTAGAAAATGTTATTTAAAGCATAAATATTTTTTCAGTATTTATACTCACAGGAAAATCTAAGGAAGAGGAAGACTACAGTGGTTATTTCTCTGAGGAAGTTTATTCGTTACTTGTGTAGGCAAGAAGTTTATTCACTACTGGTGTAGACGGTATTTCTAAATTCAGATAATTTAAAATGATAATTTCGCTAAATTTTTTAGCAACTTAAAGTTATTACTTTGTCTAAAAGGATCCCCAAATAAATGAGTAGGGGTTTTAGTGGAAATGTTAAAATGGAAATGGGAAATTTAAAAATGGAAGTGGGAAATATTAAAGTGGAAATGAGAAATTTAAAATATTTTACAGAAAATATTCACACTAGTCAAATGACAAGTGCATTTAACTTGTAGCAGCAGGAGTCTGTAAAGCTGGTACTCTGAATATAACATGGTTAACTGTTTTAGTTGCCTAACATTTTTGTATACTTTTTCCTCATCTGAATATGGGAATAATAATAGTGATTTCTTCATTGCACTGATGTGAGGAACAATAAGATAATGTTTTTATTTTTATTTGTCCATTACTATTGATAGAATCTGTGAGTTACCCACTGAGCTACAACAAAATGTTTTTAAAAAATATCTAATATAGTACTTGACACAAGATAAGTACTAAACATATATTACTACTTTTTTTTTTTTACAAAAAGAATTGAAAAAGAGAAAAAAGAACAGATTAAAGGAAAAAAAATCTATACCAAATTCTGAGGGAGCCCTTGACAGCAGCCATTACCCACAAATCCTTATTGCTTAACTGGGTAGATCTGACTAGTTCTTGACGTATATGAAGAGCTCAAAGATTATTGCTAAGTAAGCTGATGTCATCGTGCTCTTGTACATGTGCAGCGCTCCTCGGGCTTCTGTTCTGCCTCTACCCTGACTTCCTACAGCCCATCCTAGTTGAGGCCGCAAGCTCTCCTAGGCCACCCCCGTGCTTTGGAATATCGCAGAGAATGTGACACAGTTCAGCTGATTTGTCTCACATCAAGTTACCACACCCCGCAAATGGACCTTCAGCACTACTCACAAATTGTTTCCTCAGTAACTCTGCTTCCCATTCCAGTGTGATTTTAATTTCAAACTCTCAATTTTCACACCTCCTACCCTCTCATTCTTAGCCGAATACCTCACTTCATTTTTCATTCAGAAAATAGAAAACACAGAATGAAAACTCCATCTGCCCACAACTAAATCGAGAAACCCGAGATTCATTTGCCCGCTTCACTGCTATGCTACTATGGAGGCCAGGTTCTTTAATGGTCCCCTGAATCCCATCCACTGCCTCTTCAGAGCACCCTGTCTTCTGACCTGATATATTTTCCTCCCTCTTCAACCTCTCCCTCCATCCTGGAGCACTTCCGTGTATACATAAACATGTTCCACTTCTTCTATTTCTAAAACATAATCGTTCATTAATCTGACTTCCCCTTAAACTATGGCTCCATTTTTATTCCTCTACAGAGTCCAACTTCACACATGTGCACGTTATTTTCTATTGCTCCTTATTCAACTTTTATATGCTCTTTGCCCCACTCTGATTTTCATGATTGTTTTATTGAAGGTGGTAGGTTTATAATTTGGTGGAATGAGTTCAGTTCAGGAGGACATACTAAGAAAGCCATTGTCCTTAATAGAAAGTCACCAATTCTAGTTTTGTTCTACTGGTAAATGATAATTTTATTTCTAAGTCAGGCTGAAATTCAGAAAAAAAAAAAAAGAAAAGAAAGTAAATTATTTTCCCCCTGAAACTCAGCATCTCTATGAATTTACTGAGAATACTGAAAAACAGATGCAGAATGGACATTGGGAGTCAATATGAAGATAAGTTTTTCTGAATTGACTGGTTATTTGTCAGTGGTAAGTATGGATTATGTCCATTTTGACATTAGTGGGTTATAGCAGCTAAAAATGTTCAGTGTCCCAGAAGCATAGGTAATTTCGTTTAGGTAGAGGCACTGGTAAACACAGGCTTTATGGACAGACTAGGGCAGCAGGTGCTGACCTGCATCAGGCAGGTGCAGGCAGTTCTATCTAAATGGCATAGCCAGTGTAGATTGGATTAAATGGAAAATAATCTTTTCATCCTAATTAAGATTTGCCTCCAAACAAGCAGAGCTTTAACATATGGAGGGAAAGTAATTGGATTTGAGGAACTCAAGAATTGACAGAGAATATGTCAGATGGCAGACGAAAATGGAGAGCAAGCTCCCGAGTCAAAATAACAGCTAGCAAATTGGGTTGGAATTTTCTGTGGAAGAAGATCAAGGAATGTTTTGTTAATTTTTGAATGATTTCCATAAAGACAAGTTCTTTATTAAAGGAATCCTGTGTTTAAAGTTAAGTGTTAGCTATTTGGAAACTTTACCAAGTGAATTACACAGATCACCTCATTCTCTAATGGTACTGTTGGCACAGTTTCTAACCCATATCTTGAAAACAGCCACTTCTTACCATCTCCATTACTTCAGTCATGGACTCAGCATCATCATTTTTTGTGTCAGCCATAGAACTCACATCCTGGTCTCTCTCATATTCTGGTCCCTCTGGAATCTTCCTCTACACAGCAGCCAGGATGACCTTTTACAAATGTAAATCAAATCATACCATTCTTCTGGTTAAAATCCTACAGTGGTTCCCATAGCAATTAAATTAGAATCCACATTACTTAGCATGACTTGCAGGGACCCTGCATAATGTAGTCCCAAACATCCTTCATCATCTTCCCCCTGAAAGTTAAGATCCAGCAACAATTCCAGATCACTGTTTCCATAGACTTTGTAAGTCTTTTTCCTCCTGCTGTGGAATGTTTCTCTTCCTTCTCTTCCCTCTCTTAGTTCAAATGTCATTTCCTCAGAGAGGTGTCATTATCCAAAGCAATGTTGAACCTCGTTTTTTCACCTTGTTATCTTTTTATTTTATATTTGATATTTTTATGACATACACATCATTTTCTTCTATATCAGTCTGAAACCAATAGAACTGATTATTAAAAATTACATAGTTGTAAAACATTCTTTTTGAAAATTCATTTTCTCTTTATTAAACAGGGATGTATGCAAAACCTTGATCTGCCGGTATAATTTATGGTGCTAACTTGGTAACTTCAAGTAGTGACAGAGTTGTCCACAGGAGATATCTTCCCTGAATTAATGAAACCAGGAACTGCACACAAACACGTTTTGCTACCACTGTCCTTGTCTGAGGGTAACAAAGAGTTGGTATGAAATTGTTAGATTCAGTTTATCTGTGCAATGCCAAGTCAAAAGGCAACCAAATTTTAGTGACTTCTTTTCTTTGTAAGAACAAGACATTTTTATACTTAAAATCTGATTTAAAGGATAAATCCAACAAATTGATGGAAGCTATAAATTTCATGATTTTTTTTCTGGAAGAAAGTTAAGTAACCTTAAATCTGGTTTCTTTCTGTGAACATTTATCCAATGATAAAACCAATTACCAGCTGGGTAGCAAGGCAACAGTTTTATCTCCGTTGGTGTTTGTACTGTATATTGGAGCACAACACAAACCCTATAGCTGTGAGAGTGTGTCTCACTGAGATGCTGTGAGTGTGATGAGCAGTCCCAGTTGCCGTTCTGATAGCACAGCGGTATCCTAGGTCCTCTCAGACCGGGCGGGCGGGCGGGCGGGCGGGGTGGCCATGGGTATCGTAGCTCTCTGGGAGCTGTGTACATGCTGCTGCCCTTATCTTGTTACCTTTTACCCCATGATCTTACTTTCTTTGTTCTGTTACACTCAGAAGTTGTCTTATTTGTCTCTGTATTTGTTTATTGTTTACTGTGTGTCACTGTATGAGGACAGTGACTGTGATCTGTTTTTGTGTCCTAGGACCAAAAACCATGCATAGGACTTGATGAATATTTGCTGTACTCATTATTTAGCTTAACATCTTAACATCAAATTTACCTTTTTATATTTGTCTTTATGTACTTAAGGCAGGGACACTGTAAATCACTTCCACTGGAGCTGGGACCCTGTTAACCTCTTCCCACCAGAGCATATGGTAGAAGACTGCAAGGCTGGGGAAAAAGCAGACTTTGCCCTCGTTTTCCGTGGCTCCTATCAGCACCACTGCAGCAACCTTTTTTTATCTGGCACACAGTTGGTTCAGCAGCAATTGCTTCCAACTTCAGGTTTTTGTACTGCCAAATACAACCTCATCATTCTTTTTCAGATACAGCAACCACAAAACCTGGTAAGGTGCTCAAAAGACTGTGTCCAAACTATAGGGTGACCTTCTTCTTAGCTAGTAAGCCAGAAGTGTCTAAAAAATAAAATGTGATCATGTGAAGCTTAAAAATTTCTAGTAACCACATTATTCAAGTAAAAAAGAAAGGCAAAATATATTATTTAACCCTAAATATCAAAATAAATATTATTTTAACATGTAATCAATAGAAAATTACTAATGAGATATTTTAACCTTTTTCATATTATGTCTCTGAAATCTGGTATACATCATACTCTTCCAGCAATTACACTGTACAGTAGCCATATTTCAAGTGCTTAAAAGCCACGTGTGTCTAATGTCTACTATATCGGATAATCAGCTTTAGATTTAAGATTTCCAGTAGCTCCCTTTGTGTCCCAGCCCTGGTGGAGGTAATAGCTTTCTTCTGTAATTACTTCAGTGATACCTCAGTGTTTCTAGTATCATGACACCCAAATAACTATTCCTTGTCTTATATCCTCTTTATTGAATTAACTGGCATGTTTTCACATAAGTGAAAAGGTTTGCTACTATACTTGGAACAGGTAAGGTAACTGAGTACTTTTAAAGAAACAGCAAGGGTGAATTGGCATGTAATCTAAGATCTATTTACACTTAGCTGGGGAAGTTGTGTCTTTCATTTGAACTGGAGCAGATTACAACTTGACCACTCCTTCCCTTCTCTGTTTTACTTTGTATCACAGAGAACAATATGATTGTTAGGTGGTAGATTTCAGCCCAAATGTTCTCAAAACCATGAGATGGGGTTGGGAATTATCTACATTCAAAAGTAAAGTAAAATATTATATCTTTACTCCTATCAATTTAGGTAAATTTAAAATATTTATCTATTGTGGATTCTATTGTGAGCCACATCTATTTGAAGTTTAGAGGATTAAGATTAAAAATACAAGTATAAACAAATTTTTTATGGAAAATGAGATATTATAGTAGCCATTGCTCATCTTCTATTAATTGGTTCAGAATGCCTTGTAATAGTTTCATTCTCCTGAATGCTTTTATCCTATTTTGTTATAGTGTATATTATTGTATGTGAAGCTATGCTCAACTATTTCAAAGAAAGAGATATTATGGTAGCTACTGCTGATATCCAATTGTCTTGTTGTGAACTGCTGTGTTGCTTGTATTGTTCTGTTCTGATCTGCTTTATTCTGTCTGTCCTCTTTTGTTTTATTCTCTGTAAAATAAAATTTAAAAAAAAGATATTCTGGCAAAAATGAGTCAGAAAGAACTGAATATAAAAAAAGATTAAAAATACAAGCAAATGAACAGACAAAAGAAATAATCATTTACTTGAATATAGATGCCTGGGAATCATTTTTTTTTATTTTTAAGAAAATAAAACCAGAAGAAATAAAACAGAACAGAGACAATAAAAACAAAACAATGAACGTGATAAAAGACTTCAAAATAAGATAAAAGGAAACTAACAATGACTACAATGATGCCTCTTGCTATCTTCAAAATAACTTCTTATACCATCAGGTACAATAAAGTCAAACAAAATAGAACAGAGTAAAACGAATCAAAACCAAAGCAATGAAAGCAATACAGGACTTCAAAACCAGACAGCAGGAATACAGCAGTGGCTACAATAATGCATCTTGTTATCTTCAAAGCAGTTGCTTATACCATCAGATATAATAAAATCAAACAAAACAAAATAGAATAAAATCAATCAAAAGAAAACCAGTAAAACAATATAGGGCTTCAAAACAAGATAATTGGAAATCAATAATGGCTACTATAATAAATTTTTTTTGAAATAGCTGTCCATGCCATCAAATATGATAAAATCAAACCAAATAAAACAATAAAACCAAACTAAACAGAACAATGAAAATAATGCAGGGTTTCAAAACCAGGGTATAGATTAACAATTGCCACTGCCTTTCCCCTTGAGACATCTCCTCCCCTTTCACCTTCATGACATTGATTGTGCATTTTGGATTCCACTAGCTTCTTTAGGTTTTTATACTATGGAGACGACACAACGTTCACCCATGCGACTCTGAACCATTTCTCTCATGAGCATGATCTCAAGTTGTATCCATTTACCTACAAGAGCCTTGAGGTTAAGCCTTGAGGTTATCTTTCTTTATAGCTGAGTAGCTTTCCATTGTATAGAAATGCCATATCTTTCTTATCCATTCTGCAGTTGATGGGTAAGCTACCCTTACTTTTTTTTCTGAATCCCTGTCACATAAAGTATTGTTTTCTCTCCTTTGACTTTTAGTCTATGAATTTCCACTTGAGTTAAATGTGTTTCTGGAATAAAGCATATTGATGGAGCCCATCTCCTGATCCACTTTGCCTGAGTGAATTAGTGCTTTGAGGCCATCTACATTAATGGTTATGACCAACATGCATTGGTTTATCTCTGCTATGCTATTTTCCTGCTGTTGGCTGCCTACTTTTCCCCTCCATTCAGTTGTCTGCCCCACTTGGTGATCACCTTTGCTGCTGTTCTTTGAACTATGTTTTGTTTTTTTTTTAAATCTATTTCTAACATGTCCTTCAGTATTCTTTGTAGGGTTAGTTTGGTGGTCATTAATTCCTTCAGTTGTTCTTTGTTACTTGTTTCTCCACTAATTTTTGAAAGGTAGTTTTGCAGGGTACATCAGTCGGGGTTGGAAGTTGTTTTCTTTCAGGACCTAAAATAATTTCCCTCCAAGCTCTTCTTGACTTGATAGTTTGTGTTGAGAAGTCTGTCATGATTCTGATGGGTTTTCCTTTATAGGTGATCTGTTTCTTTTCTCTAACAGCTTTTAAAATTCTGTTCTTGTATTGAATTTCTGGAATCATGATTATTATATGTCTGGGTATAGATTTATCTTGATTATGGCTAGCTGGAGTTCTATATGCCTCACTTATCTGTATATCACATCCTTTTCCTATGTTTGGGAATTTTTCTGTTATTGCTTCTGTAAACAGGATTTTAATGTCATTTTTGTTGATCCATGCTTTTTTACGGACACCTATTATTCTTAAGTTATTTTGCTTTGCATCATCTTGCAGTCATTGAATTGTTATTTCCTGGTTCCCTGTTATTTTTAAGTGATCTTTCCTTTCACAATCGCAAGTTACACACCTATCTTCAAGGACTGAAAGTCTATCTTCTTTCAAGTGGTTTTACCAATTTTCAATGGAGTTTTAATTTCCTGAATATCTCTTTGAATCTGTTTCATGCATTGTAAGTCTCTCACATTGTTCATGGTTTCCCTCATTTTCCTATACTCCTCTATTTTTAATCTATGCCTTCTTTTGACATGCTTAGCAAATCTTTATTATGTTTTTTATTTCTTCTTTTACCTGAGATAGTATTTCTGTTCTAATTTCTTTTATAGCCTCATGAAGTTGTCTCTTTACCTCTGTTGCTATTACTTCAGAAACTTCAGGGGTTTAGCTCAGTGGTCTAAGTGCCTGCTTCGCAAGTGCAGGGTCAAGAGTTTGATTCCTGGTACCAAAAATAAATAAATAAGAAAAGAAAAGAAACTTCAGTTGTGTGACTCTTGATCTCTGGCATGTTTTCATCTCCTGGACTTGCTCTGCTTGTTTTGGAGTCCAGGGACTGCTTTCCGCTTCTTCTTCTTGGTATTTTCTTGGGTTCTTCCAAACAAGCATGCAGTTAGGTCCCGGCACTTTTCACAGTGGCTACAATTTCTCCAGAGCATGACTGTTTGATTCTCCTAGGTTCTCTGGGCCCGTGCTGGCTACTGGTATCCAATGGTGGCCACTGGGTGTACTGGTACAGGACCATCTGCTGTTTTTCTCACCCATGCTGGCTACTTCGGGCAGAAGCATCTGGAGGGCTGCTGGAGTTCATGCAGGGGCAGGGCTGGCTGCTGTCTCCCCACTGAGCCACTTGCCTGCCAGCAGTGTCTTCTGGCAGTGTCTTCCAGTGACTGCTGGAGTGCACGCAGAGGCAGGGTCTGCCTCTGCTTCCCCACCAAGCTGGTCACTGGTGGGCATTGTCTTCAGATCTGAGAATCAATTTGGTTATGTTTGAACTTTCTTCAAAATTCTGACAAATTACTTTTTCTATGCAAATATAGTTCAGTATATTTTAAGTTAAAAAATCCAATTTGCGTTATTCTTGTTTGGTTACTTAATGGTCATAAGTTCCCTTTATGACTTGAGGGGCATTCTCTAGCCAACAAGACAGAAGAAAAGTCTTTTTAGGGAGAGAGGGTAACATTTTCTACATTTTTACTTTATCCTAGTATCTGATCTCTCATCTTTCCCTGAGACCTGATCAATTTATAGGTCTCATTATAACTTTCTGTAACTTATCATTCTCTTGCCTTCCCCTCCCACCAATATAAATTTTCAGCACTTAAATCAAGACTTTCTCTTCAAGGAAGTATGTGAACTTTCATTAATTCTTGGTGCAAGCCTCTTTGTAAGCACTGCTACAGAATGGAGGAGGGAGACTGAGACTCTCCCAGCTCCCAGAGGAGTCAGTTTGGTGTCTGATCTATAAGTTGAATAGGCCTTATGCTTAGTCCTTTATTAAGACAAGAGATAAAGGCTGTGTCTCTGTCACACAATAGTTTCCTCCATTTATGCAGTGACCCTTTCTTGAGGACCCAAACACATTGTGCTCACAGTGTCTGAGCAAATGAATGCTTGTCAATATACCTGTTTGCTCAACAGAAACAGAAGGAGTTAAATAAGATTTGTTCAAGGGGATCAAAACAAATGTAATTATTTCCTTCCCTTCTTTCATTTTTGTTTGGGTCTTCCAGGGAATCTGTGTTTGTAAGAGAACTCTGCATGTGTGTTTACTGCAGACAGATGCTTGCTTCCTTGGCATAGTTGCATGGTATGCAAATCAGGAGCTCTGGGAGATGGAAATCCCACAGGCTGAATGGATTTTCTGTGGGCTAAAGGGCATTCACAAATTAATTGCAAAGCTGCCCTATGACACTGCTGTAAAGTAGGTTAGCAACTTGCCCAAAGTCACTTTGCTTATGAACACCAGGCCTGAGAGGAGAGTATCCTACCGGAAGGCCTACCTATCATTTTATACTGGCTTCTGATTTCTCTTTACCAGTGAGTCTCACAAACCAGTGTGCTACCAAAATGTTTCCAGTCACAGTGGCGGCTATAATTAGCATTGAAAAAAAGGTAGTTGCTTACCCACTTCCTAACTTTACTCCTCAGTGGACTTGGCTGTTCTGATTTCACAGAAGTTAGAATTTCCTCTGGTGTGAGGGTCCTCAGGAGACTCCCTGAGCTCTAGGGCCCTCAGTTAAAGCAGTTAATGCTCTGCTCTTTAAGAGACTATGCACCCAAAGCTCTAAGCACATTGTGTAAGTTTGCTGAGTGAGCAGAGCAAGTGAAGGGAAATGTTTCCATTCTCCCCTCACCCGAGGCATCCACATTAGCTTACTGTTACTACCCATCTGAGAGTTATTCTTGAGGTCAGAGGCCAAAATCAGTTTCAGTGCATTGAAATTAAGGTGTGGATAAGGGCACCTGTCTTTCTGGATTCTCATGGGGAGAATCTGTTCTTTTTCTCTTCCTACTTTTGGTGACACCAAGGGTTCCCTAACTTGTGACTAAATTACAGTAATCTCTGCCTCCGTGGTCACTTTCTTGAGTCTCTTTTTCCCCGTTTGACCTCTCACACCTTCTCCTCTTAAGGACATTGTGATTTCTTTTACAGTCCACCTATAGAATCAAAGATAGTTTTCCTGCCTCAAAATAATTGACTTAATTACAAGAGCTGCAACTTTTTCCACATTGGTAATATTCACAGATTGTACAACTTAGGCTCTGATATCTTTGGAAAGAATTATTCTTTCATCATAAGGTAGTAGATCAAAGTAGTTGTTGTCTAATCTCCAGCTTTTCTAAAAATGCTTTTTTAAAAAATAAAACTATCTCAAAAATCTAAGGCAATTTGATTTTCTAAAGTTGCTTTAGCAAATACCCGTCAGAGAATTTAATATACTATTGCTATTTGCTATGCTTTTTTTTTGTGCATGACTGGAGAATTTTTTTTTGTTTTGGCTCTATATTTGCTGGATGTATCTGAGGGTTATAATGATGTTGTTTGTCTCAAACACAAACCTATCAACATGCATTTACTGGATTTATACTTTTGACCATTCAGAGAAGGTGCAGTAAAAGAATAAAGTTCTCTTGGGTATTCTGTGGGTTGGCTTATTATGTGGAGCTTGGGGAAGATTTTGTCTTATGAACAACTCCCTTGCTTCTTCTCCCTCCATGTTATATAACTGATATTTTTAGTACCCTGTGGCATTTACATCTTCTCAAAAGTCTGTGTTACTTTTATTTCCTTAAAGGAGACTCTAAGCATGGGATGTTTGATTTTTCACTGTTATTCTTCTTTCCTTGCCCAAGGCACAACTACCCCCACTTACACCTTCTTAGTTCCATGATTGATGAAGTAAAAAACAAAGACTGGAATACTTGGAGTATTTCACTATTGGCTAACATTTATCTTAATACATAACTATGTTTACCATATAAATTTCATGCAAATGTGAAAAGGATTGAAGTCTATGCTCAGATTTTTGGAGCATAAAACTTAAAAGATTATGATTTAACTTAAGATTTTCCTGAAATCTAGATCCAAAGAGAGTTATGAAATGTGAACTCATGCAATAATAGTTGTAAAAACTTCTTTTGATTTGGGTAGAATCAATATCCAGTTCAAAATCACTAGATTAGCACACAGTGATGACTGTTTCATAAGCTGCAAACAACTTATAAAAGAGATGGTATTCACAAACTTTAGTCATTGTTCTTATCTATTTAGACATTTCTCATTTTTTTCTCTAGGTGTTATGTTGAGCATTCTGTTTTTCTTAGACCAATTAAAAATATTCATTAATTGGACAAGCAGTTTCATTTCTCTCTTCCAGTGTTCTTAGATCATCAATATATTTATATGATTAGATGATGATTTGGATGACTTTAAAGGACATTTAACCACTGTTATGGTTTGGATCTTAAATATTCCCTAAAAGCTCATATGTTGAAGGCTTGGCTCTCCAGTGTGGGCATTATTGGAAGGTGGAATAACTTTAACTTGAAAGGTGTGTTGGAGCCTTATCTCCCCCTCTCTGCTTCTTCATACCGTGAAGCGAACATCTTTCTTCTTCTACAAACTTCCACCATGACATTCCTGTCTCAGCACAGGCCCAAGGAACCAGGGCCAGCTAAACATGCACTAAAACGTCTGAATCCATGAGCCAAAATAAACTTTTCTTCCTTTTAAATGGTTAATCTTGGGTATTTTGTCACAAAGAAACAAAGTTGGCTAACACAACCATCTGATGATTAAATCTCAAGGTTTTGGGGAAGGTGATTTTATAAAGCACATAGTGGTTTCTTCCTTTTTATCATCCCCAAACCTCTATATAAATCCTATTGCTACTTTTTCCTTAAGTGTTTTATCCACATCCCTCCAAACCATTACCACTCTCTGGGTAATTATTTGGAATTAGCTCATCTACCTCTTACCTGGGTTGTTGGAAGAATCTCTAGATTATCTCTGGTTTTTGTTCTCTACTCTAATAGCTTGTGATTTTTCTAAAACCCATAGTATGAGATTACTTGCTTAAATACCATCTGTGCAATTGCAGTTTTCACAATGAAACCCGAATTCCTTGCCTTGTTCTATCAGACTCTTCTTGATCATGCTGTTTATCTTTGCAGTCTCGTCTCCTATCATGTCTTCCATTCTAGTATATATTCTGGAACATTTGTACATCTCTAAAATGTACTTTTCCTTCCTTTACAGATGCTATTCCTTTAAACTTGGAAATTTCTCTGTTCTCTGATTCTTTTCCTGTTTTTCTTCCACCACCTTTGTAAAATTTGATTAGTTCAGTTTAGCAATAAATTTTATATGCAAATACACCCAAAAGCCTCCTCCCTCAGATTAAATTATGTTCTTTCTCTTCCTGCTTCTTCAGTTTAGCACTTATCACACCTTGATCTTGGCTTTGATTTTTTTTTTAGAAAATCTTCCAAGCTTCAGGGCAAGGAATGTGTTTTGTTAACCATCATGTTCACATAATAGGAATACAATAAATATTTATTGAGTGACTGAGGAGTCCAAGTCAAGTAAGTATGCCTCGGGAATGAGAACAGCAGAGGAAAAGACAAAGCAGATGCTGAATGGAACAGCTATGTTTCATATTTGCCATCACTGAAAAGAAACTTAATATTCTCCATGCTGCTTTCTTCTCTTAGAAAGCCAAAATACAGCCCAGACTTGTAGACAAAACTTATTTTTTTCTTACAACTTACTTATATGTAGTATTCTCAGCTGACCTTAATAAATAATATCTATTATCACCAAAATCTCTTCCTCCAGTGCTGTCACATAAATTAGCTATAATGGCTATACTTTTTACAAGGATTTCAGACTTTCTTTTTTATTTCTATAAGATTTTCTGAAAAGGACATTTGCATTTATCTTATCTTTTAAAAATAGGTTAGTGTATTTTAACAGCGAACTTATAAGAACAACATAAAACAGACAAAATTAAAAAACATAGTTTCATATAGGACAATTCAGAAAAGTATAGTGAATAGATGAAGCCTAACATATAGTAAAAGTACTACAAATATCACTGTTACTCTCAATAATTAAATGTATTTTTTAACAAAATTCAAATGCTGACATTGTCCGGAAAAATTTAACAGGCTTATCTAGAATTGTTTTAAGTTCAAACTGCTGTTTGTAGAAACATTTCAGACTTGGATTAGTGCTTTATATCCTCAAATTTATATTAAAAATTCACACACAATTGAAATTGAAAAACTGCCAATCACTATTTTTCCACTTATACTAATATCAGTAATATACTTAACTATCTTTTGACTCCATGGGGGGGGATCTTATGTTCAGAACCACAAAAGAAAACAAAATCTGTATGTTTTATTTTTGAGAAGTGCATATTCCCTGTCATAATGGATGTTAAACATGTTCTTTACCTGTGTGTCATACTAACTAGGTGCCTTTCGGCATAACTGTTACACAGTTGTCATGGACAGCACATAGGCAGTTGCCTTTTAAAAGGTCAACTAGTGAGACCTTACTGGCCTCTTGAAAAGTACTAATAGATGTGCTCTGAAAGCGAAGATCTGTTTTGAAGTCCTGAGCAATTTCTCACACCAGGCACTGGAAAGGAAGCCTGGGAATGAGAAGTTCTCATAACATCCAATTTAAAAAGGCCGCAGTGCCAGGTCAGTAATGGTGAGATTTTTCTTCTCTTCCACTAGGATGCTCTCTTTCCAGTGACTTCCCTGGGTGCTTAATCATGTGTAGATTTGTAGATTTTTTACTTTGCATAAGCCTTGTTAAAGAGGTCTCCTTATTTACCCTCTTCTTTTTGCTGGGGCTCAGTGACCTAGAGGCTGAACTGTTGTTAGAGAGAGACTGACCCTGGTAGGTGGTTGCAAGTACAATGAGGATCTGTGCATTTCTTCAGAATAACCTGGTTTTATGATTGTGACCCAGGCATAAAATGGAGAGAGCTAACGAGAATGGAGCAAGCAGACAATTTACTGGGAGGACATTTTCCTCTTCCAGTCATCCAGGGCTTTGCCAAGCATTTCATAAACATAGTTGAAGTTACTTGGGTTTACTCCGTGTAGTGGCACATTTTCATACAAATGTAGATAGTTTTCTTTAATCTTCCCTCCCTCCTTTGCTCTTCCTTTTCTTGCCCTCCCCCTCCTCCCTCTCCTGCCCCCTCCTCCCCCCTCCCCTTCCTTTCCTTCCCTCCCTTCACTGCTTCCCTCCCCCCAACTCTATAGGCCTTAAGCAAAGTGAACAAACTTAAATACATATCAAAAATAGCTTTTCCTAAAAGATTCATTTTTGCTATATTTTAAAATGTAATTTAGAATGAACCCTCTCATTACTGAATTGCTTTTGAAAGTCTATTAAAGTCATTAGCAGAGGGACAGAGGTGTAGGTAATCAACCTTCTTTCCTCTCCACCTATGGATCTATTAAACATTGCTCGATGAGTGGTCTGTGAAAAATTAATATGTAAAAGGCTTAATTCCTTTCTTCCCCTTTTCTCTTCCTTTTTCTCTTTTATTTCTTCTTCCCTCCTTCCCCTCTTTTTTTCTGCATTTACTCTATGTGTGTATCATTGAGTCCTGCTTCCATAGACACTTTAAAGAACATAACATTTATGTGAGAGGAAAAAGTAAGTAACAAAAAGCAGGTTGATAAATTCTGAGTTAGAAATATACATAGAGAATATGGAAAGAGCTTTCTACTGTCTGCACCCAGTTATATGATAAGAAGAAAGGATTTGGATTAAGAAAGAGTATTTGGAGGAAGGGAAGCACAAGCTTATATTTTAAAATATAATATCTATCTATCTATCTATCTATCTATCATCTCTATTTGATAGAAATAGACTGTAAGAGAGAAAAGCAAAGCATACTCAGACAGTTAAAAATAGTTGGATAAACCTGGAATTAAAGAGACTGTGATGATATCAAATTGGGATAATATGCAGGAGCATATGTGGAAGGATTTTGTACAAGTTAACAATATTTTTAAATACTTAAATACATTGTTAGGCTCTAGTGATACAAAATAAATTAAAAACAAGAAAGTCCCCAAACAAAGTAACTCAAACTTTAGTAGAATGGAAAAGCATGGGGTCTCAGTTACTTTTTTATTATACCTGAGACTAAGTACCTGACACCCGCAACTCTGAGGAGGAGAGGTTAATTTTGTCTCACAGTTTGTGGAGATTTCAGCCCTTAGTCAGCTAATTCCAAGGCAGAAGGGCATGGCAGAGGGGCATGGTAGCAGAGGATTGCTCACGGCAAGCCAGGCACAGAGAGGGTAAAGGAAGAGCAGGAAAGAGATAAGCCCTCACGGGCCACACTGCTGGTGACTCACCGCCTCTAACAAGGCTTTGTCTCCCAACACCACATTTAGCTGGAAACTTATCAGTGGACTAATCCATCAAGCCCGCATCACCCAGTCATCTCCCCAGAGATCCAGCTATGGGTACACGAGGCCATGGGTAGACATTTAGATATAAACCACAGCACATAGCAACAACTGACTGCAACAAATATGACATTAACAAGTATTTGGATACTATTCTGGAAATGATTTGGAAGATTTTAAGTGAGAGGACTATATTCCATTTTAGAATCACTCAGAATTGTACAAAATGAAATAGAAGTCTGTGAAGTCAATGACAAGGTATCATTTGGGAGATTCTACTGCCCTGACTCGAGGAGGTGTAAAGAAAATACCAGTGAGGATAGATAGGTGAAAATAAATGTTTTCCATTCGGAAGATAGAGTAGAAAAGAAGGTCCTATGAATAATTTGTTGGTGGCAAAAGAACTGTTGGAAGAGAAGGTAACTTCTAGGTTTCTGATTTTAAAAATGAAGGAAGAAAGCTTTCTTTTACTGTGCTGCAAGTTTGGTTGTTGTAGGAGCATCCTCAAAGCTCCTACCCTCTCTGCTTCCTTTGAGGAGGATGAGTGTGAATTGGCTTGGTCAGAGTTTGGACTATGACTAAGTACAGGGAGAAGCCGCTGTCTGTGAAATAAAGAACCAGGCAAGAGATCTGCTTTTCCTTTAGTGGGTCTTACATGGGGAAATTTTCTTTGTATCCTGTTTCCATCCAGCTCCACAAAACCAGGGCTCTCTTACTGGGGGATGTGCTACTATTTTCTCTGTTTTGCATGTCTGGGTTTGTGTGGCTACTTCTTGGTTCTGACTGGGGAGTCTACTCAGAGTCTATCCTGTGAGCATATTCCTCTGTTACCCAGACTCTTGATTTGGGGTGAAAAATAACTGTGATCATGGTAAATCTATAGTATTGTGCTCCAAAGTTCACTTCTTATTTTTCTTCTTCACAGTTGTTAATATAGTTGTTCATCTCTCTTCACCAATCTTTGCAGTGATTTCTATGGATCAGAAACTTGGAGCACAATTTAGGTCCCCACTTTTAAAGAGTGACTGAATGAGATTCATCAAGATCAGAGGGCTGTATCTCTACATCTTATCTTTGTTCTTATCTCCCTTTCTCTGTCGAAGGGGTTAACTGCCTTAATTCTGACTCCCAAGATTGATCATCATCTGTAATTTCTTCCCTTTTCTCATCACCTAGTTGCAGCAATTTCCTCCTTGAGACAACACTTGAATCTATCATGTCCTTGATTTTTCCGTCATCATAGTTCTGGTTCAGTCTCCTATTGTCTCCAATCATTTTAACCAATCTTTCTCCAGTCATTTTTCACTGCTTCCAGGGATTTCTTTAGTGAGATAAGCATACCCGATCATATCATTGTCTCACTCAGAAACTTCCAACCCATCATTGCTTGCGAGAGTCACCCCCTACTATCTGATGCCAACATTCATACTGAGTAGTGCAAGAGAAACTGGATTTAATGGCAGAATGCTAAGGCTCAGTTCTGGCTAGGACTGGTTATCTTTGTCATCTTTACAAGTCACTCTCTACCTGTGTGTTCCATCATCTTTAAAACAGCTGAGAAGAATTAGATATTTGCATAGGTCCTATCAAGAACTACACCTCCAATTAATCATTTTTATACTTTCTAGCCTTGTTTGTGCAAATAACTCTTAACTTACAACAGGATACCTGTAGGACCAGAAACACAGTCTGGACCTTCTTTTGCTCTGTGTCTCTGTAATCATATTCATTTGACATGTAGCTATACTTCCTTTCCTATCTTTCCCTGATTTTCCCTGTTGATATCATATGTATCTTTTAAGACCTAGATCAAATCTGTCTTTCTTCCCTAACTTTCTCATAATACCTGCGGTTAGAATTAATTCTTCCTTTGTAAGTGCTCTCAGACCATTTTTCTTATAAGTCATACAAAGTGTTAGCATTGTCCAACAATTTATCTTTCCCCATGCAATGTGTTGGAATTGTTCAACTATTTAAACTCCTTAATAGGGAGGGTTTATGCACATTCTTATTTGTACCTCTTAGCTCCTTACACATAGTAAACTCCCAGTGAGTACCTGTGGCTTGAATGAATGGACAGAATTAATATACTATTCATTAAGAAACAAGTACTGGGCCTGGATTTAGCTCAGTGGCATAAGTGCTTGCCTGGCAAGTGTGAGGTCATGAGTTTGATCCCCAGTACCAAAAAAAAAAAAAAAAATTAAAGAAAACAAGTACTGGTTTTCTAAATCCTCACTAAAAATTCTCATTTAATAGGCTTCACTGTTGGATTTTTAAATAAATATTGGGATCTTAAAAAAATCAAATTCAGGTTCAAGGGGAAAATGTAGATGGGATAAATGCATTCCAATGTTTATATTAAATTTCAAAGTATTGAAAAGATCCAGAACAATGAGAGAGTGCTTGGGTTAAGTACACAGCCTCTCATAACAACATGCATGGGCAAAATACCCTCTTGCTTGTGTTTTATTTCTGCTTATTTTATGAAATTCCTTATAGTTATTTGTACTATATAATACAAATTTGTATTATAAAATACAAATAAACATGAGTTTATTTACTTTCTTGTTTAGATAACTTTAAATAACTTTCTTGTTTAAAAAAATGCTTTGTACTGAAATGACCTATTCTTGACTAGGTGAAAATTTGCCTGGACACTGTACTTTGCATGAGCTCTTATTTTAACATTGAAGGGGCTCACCATGTTGATAATTTTTACCCTGAAATACTCATCAAATTAGAGGTTGAGTACAAAGCTCTAATTTTGTCTTTGCACATAGAGTAGCATAATTAACTGCTGCCTATTCAAAAAGTCAGTTAATGGAAAGAGAAAGAAACCAGGCCCACTGTGAAATTGCATCCTCCTTTTCTTAGCCAGAAATGCTTACAGGGCACTTGTCTGATTTTGACTCTTCAGATGTGGAGATAAAAACTTAGCTAATTGTGTCTTTATAAGGGGATAAACACTTGGGTCTTCCTCTGAGTTTCCACAGACAGGTTCAGTGTCATCCATGACGCTTGCCATCTGAAATTGTACTGTTACAATCAGAGTAATTTTCCATTTAGGAACCTCCTGCAGTAGCTGAACTCTGACAGGGCACTGCAGTCCCCTGTGCTTGATAACTCCATGGCCTCTGTAGCACTGGGTCTGGGAAAGAGAGTGGAGAAAATCTTCTTACATCTTAGCAACTAATTTGATTCAGTAGGATTCATGACATTCAACAGACATCCTTATTACTTGCCTTGTCTCATCCTAAATCTATCCAGGACCACTGTGACCTGGAAATGCAATGTCTTTCCGAGGAGCTACTTAAGAAATCCCACAGTGCGTAATAATGTCCAGTGTTCAATCTGTTTTTTCCAGCTTGATTCTTCAGTTTTGTGACCTGATTTGAGTGACTGACATGGATTTTTACAATGAACAAAATGATGCAAGTGTACAAGGAAGATTTTAGTACTCAAATAAACCAAAAATAAACCATGCTGCAAGGTACTTGACATGCACAATGTCATTCAACAATGAAGCATAGTTAGCCTGGTTATTTGAAGTGTTTAAAAAATCATCGTTAGCATCTGGTGAGAGACCGCCAAGTTTTACAGCCAATATCTACACACAGAGAACTGCATGTTGGTTATAAGACAGGAGAGCTCATTTTCTTGCTTAGAGTTGGTCTATCCTTTTACCATCAGCTTTAGATTCAATTCTCTATGGTCATTCTCAGATTCAGGAATAGTACTTAATGCCAAAGACCATTGTAGTTACAGTTCTATATTTAAATATTGGAAAAAGAGTACGTAGTACTGAGAAAAAGCTGCTATAAGCCAGAATTAAGTAAATGGTGAGTAGGTGAGATGAGTAAAAGATGATCAGATTAAACCAGTGGGATGAGAGGGTTTAGGAACAAATGTGTACTGCACCAGATATCAGAGTGACTTAATAACTGTTTGTGCTACATTTTTGGGTACAGTGAGACCACTGCCTATAGAGAAAGGATGACACTGTTTCAGATGCAGGGACTGTAGGAAAGGATGGGTCCAAACCTTCATTCTGATGGAAAACACACTTCCAAGTTGACTTTTTAAAAACAGTTATATTTTGTGAAGTTTCTACATTAATCTTAAAATACAAATTTATCTAAATAGCCTAATCTGCAAAATAATCTTGGTTTCCTTTCCTATATATCATTTTCACCACATTTACAAATCCATTTCTTCTTTGCTGGAACATATAAAATCATTCTCACAAATGGCATTTGTTTGGAAACATCCCTGTTTTGTCTTGTTGACTGGCCTTAATTATTTTTTATTTTCCTCTGGAGGCTCAGAGGATTTGGCTGCATTTTCTCCTTTAGGATAAAGCATGAACTTCCAAATGTCCAGGAAAATAAATGTGCTCCTGACTATTTGCCCAGTGGAATAAAGTAGCTGAAATTATTGGTTTTTTATGGTTATTAATACTGAATTATGCTGGTAGAATGGTCTAAGATCTTATGATGAGAGAAGCTGTGTAAATATGAAATCACAGTGTTAAACAACAGCTGCACCCTCAAAGGATACTGAAAATTCACTTATCTAGATTTAAATATGAGAGGAGCATGAAATGTGTTAGCTTTTGAGATAGGGATGTGATAAATTTGCAGGTTCATATACAGTGATTATTTGAAGCCTATTCTGACTTATCTAGCTGGCTCTTCTCTACTGGATTGATAGAGGATTTTAATATACTGTATGTCTTCCTCATTTCAGCCACCCATCTGACTCATGCCATTAGGTGACACGACACAAGTGTGTTCTACTAGATGCTGACCTCCAGTAATTAGGGAACAACATTGCATCTTTGCTCTCAGTAAACAGAATACAAGCAGTAGGCTTAAAGTGTCATTCTAAATCTTTCATATTTAAATTAGAAAATTTGAAACATTTTGTTAAATAAAAGTTCTTCCCTTTTCATTTACCCCGGGCTATGCCAGTGTCTGGCAGGAGAAGCCAGCACTGTAATAGGTTAACATGAGGATACTGACTTAAGGAACAGTCCCATCAACTTCTTGTGGGACCAAATCCATTCTCTTGTACCATTTCCCTCACCATTTCCTGAGTCATCTCTTGAAACTGTGGAAACATAAGAAATAATGAAGTTAGGCGTGTTGGCTTACAACTATAATCCCAGCAATTGAGGCCAAGGCAGGTGGATTGCTGGAAGCTCCAGGACAGTGTGGGCTACACAGTGAGTTCAAGGCTGTCCTGAACCCTGAACCCATAGCAAGACTCTGTCAAAAAAAAAAAAAAAACCCAAACCCAACAAACAAACCAAAGAAAGAAAAAAAGAATGGTGCATATAGGACAGGAGGACTCCTTACTTTAAGTACTGATTTATTTCAGCTCTGTACAACTTTCCTAACTCCACCAGTGACACAAGAACTCTAGACTTGGTTGAGAAGAAGCTTTAAGATCTTTCTATTGTTTCTGAGATATATTCATTTTGGACTTTTTAATTCAAAACAGAGCAAATTTAGCCATCTGTATGCGTTCCTTTGGAGATAATGTTTTCAGATAGAGCAAATAAAAATACAATCAATAAAATTGTATTTACATGGGATATATTTGTTTTAAAATTTATTATTAGCTTAAGTTTAATTTATAGTTTATCAAATTTAATCAACTCTCCTGTATTTTTTCTAACAATTTATCAGGAGACATTTTGGAGTTTACTACACTTTCTATTTTCCTAATATGGACTTTATGTGCTGTCACTCAATAAACATTTTCGTTACAAAAGACGATCAGCTATCATGAACAGAAATCACCATTCATCTGTATCATTGGTTATAGGCTTTTCAATAGTTTCATTCTCCAAAATTGTTTTGGTAAATATTTTTATATGCTCTGCAAAACAGATGTACATATTTCAGGTGTCCTTTAAAACTCTTCTTAAGGCTTCTCAGCCTTTTCCCTTTCTTTGATTTTCACTGAAGAGGGAGGTGGAGATCACACTGTGGGTCGTGATTGCCTGTGCAGTCTCTTCTGTCTTTGCGGTCCCTTCAGCTTCCCTCTGTGATGTTACTGGGAACCAAGAGGACTAACTCCACGTGACTTTTGTGTGTGTTCCTGCCAGTATCTAAGGAAGTGAGAGTTTCTAAGTCATTGTAGTCTCATTATCCACTTGTTTTATTTCTCATCTTTGAAACTTCAGCTTTTCAGGAACAAAGGTAAGAACATCTCTGAGTCCTCAACCTTTTCCATGGAAATTCCTTTCCCTTTCATCCTTTCATTTTGTATCTCAGAATCCAGTACATATTTGATTATCAGCCCACCCCCATCTTCTCAGCTTACTCACTCAATGACCTTAATTTTAACAATCTCTCAATTAAGATTTTGCCATCTACCCTGTTGCTACCTTCCTCTCTTAATCCTTTATCAAGCTTAAAATCCATGATCAATGATCATACTCACTTACTTGTATGTACTCCTTTGTCTAATTTTCCTTTGTTTTATACTCATTTGGCTGAAGCACAACATTGTTTAAAAAAGCTTTCTGGGCTAGGCATACCGCTTAGTGGCAAAGTGCCTGCCTGACAAGCACAAGGTCCTGAGTTCAATTCCGGATATCAAAAACAAAAAGCAAAACTAAACAAAAAAAGCTTTCTGACTACTCTATGCTTGAAATAAAAGACATAATCAAGATGATTGGTTTTGCTTTTTACACATGACTATTAACGCTGAGGTAGGTTTTATACTGCCAGTCATTTTACAAATGTGCTTACTCTCTCATCTTCTAGATCAGTACTATGTATTCTCATTTTTCTTTTAATTCTCCAAGGTCTCTATCTACTCATTCTCTCACCTGACAGCTCTGCATCTTCGTCACTGATAAAAGCAATCAGAAAAAACCCTCCACATGCTCTCATCACCTACTGGTGTCCTATCCATTCTCCTATCTTCTATTCTCTCAGTATAAATGAACTGTGGGTATCCCTGGCTAAGAACAGAGAGGTTCCAGGTATAATTAGACCCCATCCTGCTTTCTCTACTCAAAGGCAATTGTTTTAAAGCTCTCCACTTCTTTTCATGGTTCACCAATCTTCCCCTCCCTGTTGGATTATTCTAATCAGTTTACAAATGTATTGTTTCTCTCTTTCTAACATTTAAAAAACATTCTTTCATGACTCTACTTTCTTCCTCTAAGTGTTCCCTATTTCTACTTAACATAATTTTCTATTTGTTGATTTGCTGTTTGCCAATTACCCTTCTCCCTTCTCTGTGGAACATACTCAAATCATCCCTTTGTTTACACTGAATCATGGAAAACAGTCTTAACAAAGTCTTCTACACTTTCTTCATTGTTATGTGTGAAGATAATTTATCAGGTTTAATTATATTTGGCCAATCAAAAACATTTAACAAAGGCAATCACTTGTCCTCGAATTACTTACTTCATTTGACCTAAAGGAGACCACATTTCCCAACTTTACTTTGCTAACCTTAACCTTAACTTCTGTGCTGTGTCCTTTGTCTCTCTACTCCCTAAATGTTGAAATGTGACTGACTTTATGCCTTTAACCTTTTTCTCTTTTCTATCCATGCCCCACTGAAGGAGGGGTTCTCATCCATTTTCATGGCTTTAAATACAAGATATATAGTCTTTTAATCTACAAGGTATATAGTCTCTATATATATCTCCTGCTTAGACTTCTTTCAGCTTCAATATCCAAATGCATCAAATATCCGGTATATGTGCAAAACCACTTGGTGTTCCTTGAGGTGTCTAATAGATAGCATATACTTCACGTTTCCCAGATAGATTTGCTGATATTCCTTCATCACTAGTTTTGTTCTTTTAGATGATCTGCAAATTACAATGAATAGAAAATTCACCAATGTATTTATTCTAACTGAAATCATGATGGCTTATCTCTGTCCTTTTACATTCTCTGCATGCTACCTAAGTTTATCCAATTCCTATCCTTCTCACTACAACTCTTGAGTCATTTGTCCAACTTACCTGATCTTCCTGTCTCTTCCCTTGCCCTTACTGGCTTGTTTTCAATGATGCAGTCTGAAATCTTGTAATATATAACAGTTCTTACCATTCTCTGTCCCTGTGGCTCTCCACCCCATACCTGATACTGGATTATCATCTGCAACATTTCTCTGACTTCACTTCCTCTGCTACTGTTCTTATTCCCAGGACACTCTACAGGAACAAGCTTCCTTTCTTGTTGCCTGAAAACCTGGCCCTGCCACAAGGACCTTTGCACCTTCTGTTCTTTCATCTGGAATGCTTTTTCTGGAGACATAGCTAATTCTTTTGTTTCAATCAGATTTTTACTCAGAAGTCATTTGTCAGGGAAGCCTTACCTAGATACTTTACCTGAATGGACCTCCATGCCTCAATCATAACACTTCTTTCTTTAACCAGCTTATATTTTTTTAGACTAACATCCTGTGAGTTTCTTAACAACTTTTGTTTGCTGGTTGTTTTTCCTCTTAGCATCTAAACCCTATACAGCCAGAAATGTTTTATTCTCTGCTGTACATCCTTTTTTGTTTTATTCTCTGCATACGTACTCTGTATTGGCATACAAAATGTAGTCAAATACTTACTAAAATGTGAATATTATTTGAAGATGTTCTGGAATCTGGGAGCCATACCAAATGAGTAATGTTGTGGGTTTTATTTACTTTATTCCTTAGTATTTTGTGGACACAAATACTTTTTCAGAAAACCATTAAAGGGGCCTCATAGAAATATGTATACAAAACAGAATTGTGTGGTACACAAGATTATTTGTATCAAATAAATGTGTTTGTGAGTACAGAGAATTCTAAGAGTGTGACTATTAGGAAGACAAGGAGATCTATTCTAGATGTGGTGGAACAATGTAAGCAAAATGACCGAGGTAGAAGGAGGATTTATAAACAAAACAAGCAGACTTTCTAAGCCATAGCCCACCATCTTGTGTATTGAAAAGACCAAGAATCAGAAATGGAAGGACTTGAGTAGAAATGAGGTAGAATTTCTCATTTTCAAAAGGAGTTATTAATTTCTGCTACACTGTTACTTTCTCAGTGAGTTTACATGATTATCAAATGATATGGATATATTAATGGACTGTAGCTTCTGAATACCCAAAATGCAAGGGATTATTTTCTAGCACCATCATCAAGAAATGATCCAGCAGGGAGTATGAGGCAATGAACAGTCAACAGAACAAGAGTCATAATTTATATGAAGGCTTCCTGTTGGTGATTAGGGAGATGTAGAATGTAGTTAAACCAGCATGTTCTGATGGATTATTGTGGTCCACAATGTATAAGAGGTTAAGGCAACTGATTTGAAATCTAATGGAATTTCTGTGTGTAGATTGGAGTCTGTGCCCAGCAACTCTTTGGCGCTATAATGTAATTTAAAGTGGAGAAGGGGTGGAAAGCTTAAAGTGGGTATCAGGAATCTGTGTGCAAAGTAAACAACATGTGGCCAATCACTTTGATGGGAAAAAATTCTAGAGGAGAGATTACCAAAGAGTTCACGATCAATGCCTGGGTACTATTACACATGTGAAAGACAAGATGGTAGGGCAATACAGAGCAAAACAAAAGGTCAGAGGCCTTGCGGTGGGGTACGTCTCTGGCTTCATTAATGGGAGTGGTTGTGCTTAGTAAAGCTAAGGGAAACGTGGTGAATCAGACTGCTTGGATTATGTCCATTCCAGGGTAGTTATGAAGTTTTTCCTTTGTAGCTATGAAGTTTTAGCTTATTTCTAAACTCTTGCAGCAATTTAAGCCTGTCTCCTCTTTTATAGTGGTCATAAAATTATTCAGCCTCCTTTTAAAATACAGCTACTGCATTTGACTCTCTGATCTCCTGCAGTGCTGAATTCCACTGTGTGCAGAGTATTTCGTTTTATTGGTTTTTAAATTTTCCTGCTGCACTATTCATATGAGTAGTTATTCTCATATTGTGCAATGGCATTTTAAGCTTGGAATTGATAACTTTGTTCCCCCTGTACCTTTCCTAATCTTAAATAGTGCAATTAAGTTCCTTTCTAACTATGGCTATTGTCAGACTGGAGAAACTGGGTTTTTATAATCTTTCTGTACACGTCAGTCCTGCCAGACACTTCAGACCTAATCTGGACTTTCCACTAAGCACACGGCACCCCACCCTATAATCACCACCAGGCAGGAATTGTGAGATACTTTGAAAATCACGAGGTCATTACCTGACAAAATCTTACATTTAAGCAGTGCTTTCATCCCCCCATACTCATTGTCCTTTGGCAACAATCTCGACTCTCCAGATACCATCCGTCTTGTGGAAAGGAACAGGTATGTCAGTGTGCGTCTGTGAGTGGATTCTTGAAGGGGTTCACCCTATCTTTGGGCCCCCATAAGGCGCAGTGTGTGGAGGCTGGTAGAAGAGTCCCGCCCGCCTCGTGGAAGAGAGCAGTGATTGCTGTTGCTGCAGGCTGGCTGTTTGGGTGGCCAGCCTGCAGCAAAAGCAAATAATGAGGCCAAATAAAATAAAACAGAACATTGGGTGGTTGCTAGAGGGAAAGAAATGTGTCAGTCCAGCCTTTTGTTATGGCTCTACTCTGAGCATCAGTGCATGTGAGAAGCCCTGGACTGGCACTAGGATGATGCTGTGTAATTTGAAACAGGCAAAGCACAGATGCTAGTTCTTATTAAATATCTGCAGATCTTAGCATTTGTGCACACTTTCCTCTCATAGATGAGAAAAATCCCTCTGAAGGCATTCTCAATTTCTTCTAGTCCCTGAATTTGCAGCTTTTTGATGTGTTTACATAGTTCCTATCTCAGGGATGGTTTGACCAACTGTATTATGAAGCTGCTTTCTGAAGGTAGGAGACTTGTATTATTGAGGACAGCAAGATTGTTTTGCAGTTCTTTAATACCAACAATTTAGGGCTCATTTGTGGCACAGGTTTTCCCCATTATATAATGTTGCAAGTCAAATGCTACATTTCAGATGCTCTAAGGTCTAAAAATGTAGATGAACTTAGCAGAAGTCTTATATATGGCCAGTGCTCAGTTCTGAAATATAAGCTAAGACTTGGGTAAAACTTGCGAGGTCATTGTCATCTTGAAGAGTTAATAAACTCAGCCATAAAAATAAAGAAAATTTCAATGCAATTTTAAAGAAACAAAATTATTGCCAAAAATAATCAATGATGAAAAGAATATTGAAATTTTAAATATAGATAACAACAATATAACTATTTTTTTCTTTTGCCTCACTTCTCCATATACCTTGATAGTGCAGACGTTGAGATTTTCCCATCTATTGGGGCTGATAATATTTAGCTACTCTCTGTTATGTAAATTTTATTCCTGTGTGTACTTCTTAGAAAAAAATGTAAGGTTTTGGATATCTGTTAAAAACAAACAAACAAACCAGCAGAAACCACAAAGACCTAGCGTTTGACTCATTTTCTTGGCATTACAATCTTGTTGACACCACTGAAATGAATATTATTTTGCGGTGCTTGATCTTAAGCTCAATAACACACACAGAGTAGTGATTGTTTATGTCTTGTTTTATTTGATATATTTTTAAGCTACAAGTGCTCTATATTGTGGGACAGTTTAGAATATCACTACCTGGGTAGCCTCATTAAATAATTCCAAACAAGTCTTATTGTTATCCTCATGTATATTTTAAAATATTTTAAAATATATTTGTTATGTTACATGAAATCACAGAATTTTTATAATATCATAATTACATTAAAAGAACTAAAATGTAGTAATTAAGACCCAGGCATGTTTCAGATAGGACCCCACATTGCTCTGCTGCAGGACAGCTTAGGCCATCTCTACTAGAGCAGTCTCCTCACCCCCTCTGCTCCTCGAGGCTCCTGTCAAAGCTGCTAGTTGTCATAATGGGAAAGCATGAGTTTTAAATAACTGCTTTATTCACAGGTTAGCTCAGTGCAGAATTGGGCTTTGTCCTGAGGCTATAGTGGGTCTTCCTCCTCTATCTCCATTATGTGGGCTTTGTTCATTCAGATACATGAACAGAATAGGGAGCCTGATATTGTGTTTCCTTGCTAATGAGTTTTTATGTTTAAGAGTGTGTATTTTTTTCCAGGTAGACAGAACAAAGGAATTGGGACAGAAATGAGTAAAGTTCCTCCTTGCATTAATTTTAAGTTGGACTCTAGTCAGAATTAGTCACTGGAAAGGCAGTCTAAAAATGCAAGTATTTCTTGCAGAAAACAGAGATATTGATGAGAAGGCAAATTTTTTAAAGTGTGAGTTCTTTTCTTCAACAACAGCCATTTAAGGGCCGAGGATTTAATTCAGCAGCATAAGCATCTGCCTTGCAAGTGTGCGGTTGTGAGTTCAATCTCTGGTTAAAAAAACAAAAGCAAAAACAAAAACAAAACCAAAAACCAGCCATTTGAGATCATTCTCAAAATAAAACTGTCAGTAATGCCAGTTAACATTAACAATACTCACACAGTAATTATCACTGTTCAATAGTTAAGGTCGGTCTGGGGATTTAGCTCAGTGGCATAAGTGTCTGCCTTGCAAGCACACAGTTGTGAGTTCGATCCCTGGTACCCCCAAAATAAATAAATAAATACATATATAAATAAATAATAATAAATTAAAAAATAAAATAAATAGTTAAGGTCATGACAACAAATTTCTCTTTGAGTTTTAGTTTAACTCATTATTTGGGTATAACACAGACAAAGAACCCATTCTGCCCAGCTTATGCTACCATAACTAATGGCAATTAGTAAGTTGGCAGGATATTGTACAGTTAATCTAGGCCAATCTCAACTGTTAGTGGAGTGTTTCCTCATGATAGATTCCTCATTTTGGGGGTTCTAGTACTAATGTTCCTATGACCTGACTTTACCTGGATGAGAGCCGTGAATCTATGTCAAGCCTTGATACCCAAACATAAATTGATATTTTTAAGTCATTTAAATAAAAACAGAATTTGTGCTTTTGGAAGTTTTACTTATAGCTGCAAATTATGATACTGATTTAAAGATTAACAAGGTGTGGTCATGAGATTTTGGATTCTATGTAAATAAAAAATGTATCAAACTCTTTATTTAAAGAGAAAAAAAAGAAAAACAGAAAAAAGAGTAGAAATAATACAGAGTTTCAAAAAAAAAACACTAAAAAATCACTAGTTGATAAATTACATATTGTCATCTTAGAAATAGTTGTTCAAGTCCCAAAATTAAAGCATAGAAAGTAGACAAACAAAGAGAGTGCAAACTGTGCTGTTCAGTGATCCAAGACAAACTTGGTAATATGGTTATTTATCTTACACACTTAAACATAAATACAGTTATGTCCTTTAGAGCACTTTCTTTCCCTTTTGTTTTTACAATAGCTATTACACATTTTGGATCTTATTAGTTCTACAGTTTTTATTACTTTTTACATCAGAGAGACAATGTGATATTTATAAATATGATTCTTATTTATTTCACTTATGAGGATAGTCTCCAGTTGCCTCCATTTACTTATGAAGATGTCAAGATCATCCTTTTTTATAGCTGAGTAATATTCCATTATATAAAAATACCACATCTTTTCCATCTACTCTATAGTTGATGGACATTTTGGTTGTTTCCAAGATTTAGCTATTACAAGTTGTGCTGCTATAAACATGGGTGCACATATATCACTGTGACATTACCTTTTTAGTTTTTCTGGGAAAATATCCAAGAGAGAATAACTGGATTAAAGGGAACTTCCAATCCTAGTCTTCTGAGGATTGGAAATCAGTCTCCATACTGATTTCCACAGTGGCTGCACCAGTCTACACTCCCACTAACAGTGGAGCAGTGTTCCTTTTCCCCCGCAGCTTCGCCAACATTTATTATCAGTGGATTTCTTAATGGCAGCCATTCTTTCTGGATCAAACTTTTTAAATTATAGGTCAGGGGCTTTTAACAAGCTCCTTATATCTTGTGGATCTTATTAATGTTCCCTCTGGATAATTGCTGCTACATAAATTGAATTTATTTGCCAATGAGAAAGAATTAAATCAATACAATTGGCGAAAAGAAAGAAAAGATATGATATTCTTGACTGTAGAATTCATTGCCTGATTGATGACAAATTTGTAAATAACATTAAAATATAGGGGAACTCAGCACACACTAACAAGCAAAGAGAAATTGAGAAGGCCAAAAAATGCAGGCCAACTTTGATACTTAATAAACACTAAGCTGAATCACTGGTCAAACACCTTGAAATTTTAGGCTAAAAACAATTGATAATTTCTAGTGATATTGGCTGTGGTTCCACTTTTGAACTTTTATATCTCTTGTCTCTCTTTGTGTTAATATTTGTAATCTTTTTTAATTCATTTTAAAATTAGATTGCTTTTGAATATTGTTAAGTAATGTTAATTTGTAGCTGTCTTACACTTTTGTTCTGCCAACATTTTACTATTTACAAAGTAAATATGGAATTTGTAAAAGCACCAGTAGAGTATCATGAATTTTTGTTTTCACTGAATAAGAAAACTTATAATCTGAAATTGCTTCAAGTAGTTTATGATAAGACCTTGATATTAGAGGTGTAAAAGCAACTTCAACAATTTCAAGAAAAGTCTTTCTTAAGGCATTATAAATATGCAGGGTCAAAAATGTCTATTCCCTGTGCTTGGAAATTTCAAGTAGATTTCTCTGTATATTTTTCCATTGCTTGCAAGAAGTATACAGGGGTGTTTCAGTGTTTTTGGCTTTCAGAGATTTCCCTTCTCAAAAAACATCTTGTCCTGAGGGAATGTTTGGAGATTCATGACTGTGTTATAAAAAGAAATGCTGTGCAGTGAAAACACACTTCATGATAGCTCATCAGCTGGTGATGCCAGAAAATAATTCTTAGGAAAATGAACATTCTTGTTTTGTTTTGCTTAATTTTTCTTTGCCAAGGGAACAGTGACCAGAAACATATTTAAACAGCATCATTAAGCCTTACACACACGCACTCACTTGTGCGCACACACATACAGATTTACCCTCACACGCAAAACTAACTGAAGATGTAATCTAAAGAGTAAGTGTAATTTTCTGTCTCTTGCTTGTGTCTGTTAGTGGCCACTTTGCTATAGGCTATCATTTTTATTGCCAGTGGGAGTCAGTGATAGGCATAGAATTATTGCCTGATAATGACACCATTACTGTGTGTCACTACTGTATTTGGACTTGGGGCTATTTGTAACTTGTTTGATTCCCAGCACAGAGCAGTAACTGAACAGGCTATTCTAAATGAGCACATTTGTTATCTAGATACCATAGATCAGGGTCAGCTGGGAAGCACCAGACAGTACATCCAGGGCTGTTGTACTCATGTTGAGTTATGTCTGTGCACCCAACCCAACACCATTCACTCTTGGCATTTTCAGATGGCACCAGCCCCTGTGCCAGTAATTTGTGCATATTTGTGATTGAAAGTAGGCCTGGTAAGGGAAGCCATATGGTTTGCTGTTCAAGTCTGATGCATTTGTGAAGTAACAGATGCAAAAATTGAGCACACCTGGAATTCAGAGGCAGAAGCCCTGACAGAGCAATCTGTTGTGTAACACCATATATTGCTGGAGGATTTGTGGGATGAGGTCCCTACAGAAATAACCTGCCTGTATATAACCCATGTCTTAATACATAACCTACATTAGCCACTGGGCGTTTATTTTTTATCACTGGCTACATTTATATTCTCATTAGTTTTCTGTGATGAATGAATAAATATTGTGGCACACAGTTTATTTGAGGGAATGAGAATAGGAGGTATAATTCAAAACTGTAGGCAGTGTTTTAGCTGTATTATTTTGCAATGTTACAGTAAGGTTCATATGAACATAGAGTGCACTTGAAAATGGTGGGAGGTGTGTGTGTGTGTGTGTGTGACATTTATGAGTTTTGTGTAATTAAACTGAGTGAATTTTTGTATTATTTTTGTACTCTCTTAATGATTAGAACCCCTTGGGAACAAAGTTGGGAATATTGTAGAATGCTATGTGGATTATATATCTGGACATGTTAAGCCAAATATTTCTCAATACAGCTGAGGTTGAGGGAAAGTTGAATTGAGACAAATCCAGTTTTGGTGCCTGTGTCAGTTAAAAATTCCTTTTATGTCCTAATTGTATGTTAGTGCAGTAACCATTATTGACTGATAGAAGTCAGACAGGCCCATGTTTTAAGGTATGGGGATACACAAGAAAGATACCTTTGATTTGAGTGGTATCATCAATATCTGAGATGCCATCTGAGGGTTCATTAACCCATTTTTGGAAAAAATCTGCAGGATTTTCTTGAATGTCAAAAGAAACAGAATAAAAACACCAAAGACATTTACTGTAGTCAAAAATGTGCTTCAGTATCCAGCAATCATGTTAGGCTAAGGAAGTGTCAGTGTGTACAGAAAGAAGAAATTGTGTTGATATTTTATATAGTATTATGTAAGAATTACAATAAAAGAGGGTTTCATTCTTCAACTAATATATTTTAATAGTAGTTGTAACATGTGAAAAATTGAACTAAGCAGATTTTAAAGGGTAAAACTGAACAATGGCTTTTTTAATGAGAAATTTTAGAAAATTTTTTAAAAATAAAGAGATATAAAGGAAGACATGTGGGTCAGAGTGATGACTCTGCAGGTTCCACAGATCTTAAAGAGTGGAAAACATGGCTGAGAGGACTGACATTGCTTTAACCCAAGTGTGAGGTTGATGGAAAACAAGGCAGAGTTCAGCATTCTACAAAAAGTTACCTTACCTTTACTTTGGTGGTGAAGTTAACTACCTTATGGTAGTGGGATTATAATTAGGAACAAAATGTACACATGTTTTAGAACAGAGAAGATGCTTAATTGCCTTCCTTTTGGGAAATGTCTAGGGGGAATTCGAGAGGACTTTGTCTTGTAGTATGAGGAATATCATTAAGGGGAAGAGTGTTGCTTTTGCTGAGTAGATTAGGGAGACCGTGTGCACCAAGGAGTGTGCAGGAGCTGATGCACAGCGACTGCTGCTTTCCCTTATTATATCAATGTATCATATTCTCTCTGTCTCCATGCTGCTTGGATTCTTCGCAGGAAAAATCAAGAAATGAGGAAATTTGGATTGGGGAAAACAGAAAGTGTTCACAGAAATCTAGATATACTGCTTGGGTTTCTCCCATGTCCTTGTGATCACAGTAATAAAATCCTCCACAATTCTGTGTTAGCTTAATTTCCACCCTTCCTTGTCATGACATTATGTATTTGGAATGTTTTCAGATATGTATTTTTTATTAAATTTATTGATACAGTTTATATATACATATTGATCACATGCATCATAGGGAATTTGTACCCGGGCATGATATATCTTGGAACCTCTTTTTTTCCCCATTCTCCTCCCCTCCCTTCAACCTTCTTCCCTTCCATATTTACAAAGCTTTGTTTCTATTTTATCCTTCTTCCCTCATTTTTTGTATTTTTCCATCTTTCCTTTCTCCCTCCAGTCCCTAGTTCCCCTTACCTTTTGAATAATTTCTACCTATCTCACAAGTAAAATAAATTGGATACACACATAAACATTGCATTGTCTCTCTGGAGTGAGAAATTGAGTGTAAATAAGAACCAAAATGAGGGGCCGGGGATTCAGCTCAGAGGTATAGCACCTGCCTGGCAAGGGTGAGGTCTTGAGTTTGATTTCAGGCACCAAAAAAAGAAACTAATAAAAAAGAACAAAAATGAATAATAGATATTATAAAATACACAGAACATATATTTTATTCAACTACCAATTTGACCATGTGACATCATATGTCTGGAGTAGTTAAGAAGAAAATTGGGGTTATTGAGAAATAGATTTATTTGTTTAATATATTTGTCAAGCAATTACATAGTGCTCAATATGTGCCAGGAACTGTTATTAATACTTTTCCAATATTAACATATTGTCATAGTGGAAGGTAATGGCATTTATTTTAGTTCAAATCATTCAGATTATCAAAATTACTTCTTATGTTGGAAACAGGAGAGGGCAGTGGTTCAAAATACTGTTACTGAGCAATCAGATTTAAAATCTGTGTTCCTCACATGTGGTCCATTGTTCTCAGAGAAGTCCATGAATGGCATGCAAGAGACTTCATTTATCAGTCTGACTATTCATTGTTTAATGGGGAAAGAGAATACATTCTTCAGTAGATTCCCAAAGGTATCTGCAGTTAGCAGGGTAGCAGTGGTTTCCATTGGTTAACTTTTATAATCATTTCTTTATTCTAGTTCAGTTTTATATAAAAAAAAAACTAAAGAAAGAAATTGAAATGTTTACTGTGCAAAATGTATGCAGAATGAAAATTGATGATGTTGAGGAAGAAGTTTTTTAATTAAATTTCTTTTCTTAAAAATGCATCAATAACAAAAAGAAAAATGGAGGTAAACTCCTTATCAATGACTAGCATGCCATGAAGACAGACAACTCTAAATTGCAAAATATTAAGCATGCTTCCCAAGTCCATGAGGCCCAGCTTGAGAAAAGAGAACTTGCTGGTATAAGGCTTCTGTGGTCTACAGCAAGTTATGGATTTTCTCACAAGTGTCCACAGTTTTAACTAGAAGTAGTGTACAAAACTGTTGAGTATCTTGAGACTCAGTGGTCAGGGAGTCTTTCTGAAAGGATGGCATTGATCTGAGACTTAGATTACAAGAAGATGCCAGCTAGCCAAATATTTGTGAGCACAGTGTGCTAAGAAGAGGGAGAAGGGAGTAAAAAGAATTTAAGGCAGGGATGATCTAGGTAAGATTAAAGAATAGCAAGAAGGTGACTTTGGCTGACCTGAGCCTGTGGAAAATATGGTTGGAAAATACAAATGTTATAGGTCATGGTGACGTATTGGAATACAATTTTTAAAAATCAGGAGGTGGGAAAAATTGAAAGTGGACTCATTTCTTAATCTTTTCTAGCACAGTACCAGTATGTACTTCTTTTTTTTTATTTAAAGAGAAAAACAAAACAAAACAGAAAACAAGGGAAGCAATAATACAAAATTCCAAAAAAATGAAATAAAGTCAAATAAACACTAAGAAATCACTAGTTGGCAAATTACTTACTGTCATCTTAGAAATAGTTGTTCAAGTTACAGAATTAAAGCACACAAAGTGGACATTCAAACTGTGAGATTGCAAGCAGTTCTGCAATGATCCAACAAAAACTTAGTAATATGATTATCAATCCTCCACCCTTAAACATACATGCAGTTATATCCTTTAGAACACTTTATTTTCTTCTCTTACAATAGAAATTACACATTTTGGGCTTTATTACTCCTACATTTATTACTTTTTTTAGTTAATAAATTACATACTGTACTCTTAGAAATAATTGTTCAAGTTACAAAATTAGAGTATACAAAGTGAACATTTAAACAGTGAGACTGCAAACAGTTCTGTTCAAAGATACAACAAAAAACCTAGTAACGTGGTTATCAATCCTACACACTTAAACATACATGCAGTTGTATCCTTTAGAGCACTTTATTTTCCTCTCTTTCTTATAATAGAGATTACACATTTTGGGTTTTATTAGTCCTAAATTTATTATTACTTTTTACACTAGAGACTCAATATAATATTTATAAATATGATTCTTATTTATTTCACTTATGAGAATAGGCTCAAGTTGCCTCCATTTCAATATGAAGATCTCAAGATTATCCTTTTTTATAGCTGAGTAATATTCCATTGTATAAAAATACAACATCTTTTTTATCAACTACAGTTGATGGGCATTTTGATTGTTTCTAAGAGTTAGCTATTACAAATTTTGCTGCTAAGAACATGGGTGCACATATATCACTGTGATATGACCTTTTCAGTTTTTCTGGGAAAATACCCAGGAAGGGAATAGCTGGGTGGAATGGAATTTCCAATCCTAGTCTTCTGAGAAATCTCCATACTGATTGACAAAGTGGCTTCACCAGTCTGCACTCCCACCCAACAATGGAGCAGTATACCTTTTTCCCCACAGCCTCGCCAACATTTGTTATCAGTTGTTTTCTTGATGACAGCTATTCTTTTTGGAGTGAGATGAAATCTCAATGCTTTAATTTCAATTTCTCAAATGACCAGTGATGTTGAACATTTCTTCATGTATTTATTTGCCATTTGTATATCTTTCTCTGAGAACTGTGTGTTCATCTCATGCCCATTTTTGGAGAGGCTCTTTGAATTTGGGGGCTTGATGCGTTCTTTATGCGTTCTGGATATAAGTCCTTTGTCTGAGGGGTTGCTGGCTAAAATTCTTTCCCATTCTATGGGTTTTCCTTTCACTCTGTTGATGATTTCTTTTGAAGTGCAGAAACTTTTCAATGACGAGATCCCAGTTGTTGATTCTTTGGTGTTTCCCATGCAGTTTGTGTTTTTTTCATGAATTCTCTGCCTATCCCTATGTCTCTAAGACTTCTACATACCTTGTCTTCCAGTAGATTTAGTGTTTCTGTTTTAATATTTAGATCTTAGATCCACTTACTTTAGTTGTGTGCATGGTGATAGGTATGTATCTAGTTTCAGTCTTCAGTATGTGGAGAGCCAATTTTTCCAATACCATTTATTAAAGAGGCTATCCTTCTTCCAGTGAACATGTTTAGCCCCTTTGTCAAATATCAGGTGGTTGAGTGTCTTTGTAGATGTGCTTGCAACTTCTAATCTGTTCCATTGATCCTCAGGTCTGTTTCTTTGCCAATACCAACCTGATTTTATCACTGTGGCTTTGTAGTATAGTTTCAAGTCAGGAATTAAGATGCCTCCTGTCTTGCCTTTGTTGCCTAGAGCTGCCTTTGATATTCTAGGTTTCTTCTTTTCTAAATGAATTTTAGGAGTGTTTTCTCTAAATCTGTGAGGTATGTTAATGCTATTTTGATTGGGATTGCATTAAATCTGTATAACAGTTTTGGGAGTATGGCTATTTTCACAATGTTGGTTCTTCCTAACCAAGAGCAAGGAATATCCTTCCATTTCCTAATATCCTCTTCAATCTCCTTTTTTTAGCATAGTAAAATTTTCATCATATAGGTCTTTTACATTCCTAGTTAGATTGATTCCTAAGTATTTCATTTTTTAGATGCTATTGTGAAGGTTATTTCCATAATTTCTCTCTCAGTGAGTTTTTTGTTTGTGCACAGGAATGCTATTGATTTGTGAGCATTGACTTTGTATCCAGCTACACTGCTGAATTATTTTATTACCTCTAATAGTCTTTTAATGGAGTTTTTTGGGTCTTCTATATAGAGTATCATGTCATCTGCAAATAGTGATAATTTAACATCTTCCCTTCCTATCTTTATTTCTTGTATTTCTCTCTCTTGTCTGATTGCCCTGGCTAGTGTTTCCAGAACTATATTGAAAAGGAGGGGTGAAAGTGTACATCCTTGTCTTGTTCCTGATTTTAAAGCGAAAGCTTTCAGTTTTTGTCCATTCAATATAATGTTGGCTGTTGGTTTGTCATAGATGGCCTTTATAAGGTTGAGATAGATGCCATATATTCCGAGTTTCTGAAGGGTTTTATCATGAACATGTGTTGGACTTCATTGAAAGCTTTTTCTGCATCCATTGAGATGACCATGTGGTTTTTGTTTTTGGCTCTGTTGATGTGGTGTATTATATTTATTTATTTCCATATGTTAAACCATTCCTGCATTCCTGGAATGAATCCCACTTGGTCATGATGTATAATCTTCTTGATGATTTGCTGCATTCTGTTTGCCAGTATTTTGTTGAGAATCTTTGCATCAATGTTCATTAGTGAGATTGGCTTGTAGTTCTCCTTTTTGGTTGGATCTTTCTCCGGTTTTGGTATGAGAGTGATACTTGCCTCCAGGAATGATTTAGGGAGGATTGCTTTTTTCTCAATTTCATTGAAGAGTTTAAGGAGTATTGGCATCAAATCTTCTCTAAATTTCTTGTAGAATTCATCTGTGAATCCATCAGGACCTGGGCTTTTCTTTGTTGGAAAGTTTTTAATTATGTTTTCAATTTCAATAACTGATATTGGATTATTCAATATTGTTATATCTTCTTGGTTGAGCTTTGGTAGTTCATATATTTCTAGAAATCTGTCAATTTCCTCTGTGTTTTCCACTCTATGTAAGTAAAGATTTTCAAAGTAGATATCCATGATCTTTTAAATTTCCATAGGATCTGTGATAATTTCTCCCCTTTTTAGTCCTTATTGCGTGAATTTGGGGTTTTTCCTTCTTTTTCTTTATGAGGCTAGGTAGAGTTTTGTCAATTTTGCTTATTCTCTCAAAAAACAGCTTTTTGATTCATTAATTCTTTGTATTGTTTTTTTAGTTTCAATTGCATTGATTTCTGCTCTAATCTTTGTGATTTCCTCTCTTCTATGAGCTTTGGGTTTAACTTGGTCTTCTTTGTCTAGAAGTTTGAGATGAAGTATTAGGTTGTTTATTTGTGCTCATTCTGTTTTCTTGATATGACTATCTATTGCTATATATTTCCCTCTTAGGATTGCTTTCATTATATCCCATAGGTTACAGTATGTTCTTTCTCCATTTTCATTTAATTGTAGGTATTGCTTTATTTCTTCTTTAATTTCATCTGTAGCCCACTGGTTGTTCAAATGGTTGTTATTTAATTTCCATGTATTTATGCAGGTTTTAAAATTTTTTTGCCATTAATTTCCAACTTCAGTGCGCTATGGTCAGATAGTATGCATGGAATAATTTCAATACCTTTTCAGTTACTTAAGAATGTTTTATGGCATAATAATTAGTTTATTTTGGAGAATGTCCTATGCACAGCTGAGAAGAATGTGTATTCTGATGTGGTTGGGTGGAACACTGTAAACGTCTACTAAGTCCAATTGTTCACAGGTATGATTCAGTTCTATTATTTCTTTGCTGACTTTTTGTCTAGTTGATTTATCTCTTTGTGACAATGGGGTGTTAAGGTCTCCTGTTATAATTGTGTTCTTGTGTATTTGGTTTTTCATGTTCATTAGTACTTGTCTTATATAGTTGGGTACTCCTGTATTTGGTGCATATATATTTATAATTATTAGTTCTTCCTCTTGAATTTTTCCACTAATGAGTATGTAGTGACCTTCTTTATCTCTTTTAATCATTTTAGATTTGAAGTTCATGTTGTCTGCAAACAGAACAGTTACCCCTGCTTTTTTCTGGGTTCCTGTTGCATAGAATACTGTTTTCCATCCTTTGACTTTTAATCTATGAATTTCCTTTAGGGTCAGATGTGTTTCTTATATACAGGATATTGTGGGATCCTGTTTCTTGATCCATTCTGTCATCCTACTTCTTTTGATAGGTGAATTGAGGCCATTTACATTTATGGATAACACTGATATGTACTGGCTCAACTTTGCCATGTTATATTCCAGTTGTTTGCTTTCTGCTTTTTGTCCTTGTTTAATTGCTTGTCCTACCTGGTGGTTTCTTTCTATTGTTGTTCTGGGGATGTGGTCATTTTTATCTCTATCTAGTATGTGTTTTAATACTTTTTCTAGGGTTAGCTTGGTGGAAGTGAATTTCTTCAGTTGTTCTTTGTCCTGGAAGTATCTTGTTTCTCCATTAAATTTGAATGAAAATTTTGCTGGGTACATCAGTCTGGGTTGAAAGTTCTTTTCTTTCAGGGCTTGAAATACCTCACTCCAAGCTCTTCTTGACTTGAGAGTTTGTGCTGAAAAGTCTACTGTGATTCTAATAGACTTTTCTTGATAGGTGAGTTGTGTCTTTTCTCTGACAGCTTTTAGTATTCTGTCTTTATGCTGTATGTCTAAGACCTTAATTGTTATATGTCTGGGTGTAGATTTATGTTGGTTGTGACTGTTTGGCATTCTATATGCCTCACTTATGTGCATACCAGATTTTTTCCCCATGTTTGGGGAATTTTCTTCTATTACTTCTGTGAATATTTTGGCTCTGCCATTTGCATTGGATCCTGCCTCTTCACCGATGCCTATTAATCTTATGTTTTTTCTCGTGGCATCATCTTGAAGCTGTTGGATTGTCACTTCATGCTGCTTTGTTATTTTTAAAAGTTCTATCCTTTCATGATCACTACTTGCTATCCTGTCCTCAAGGTCCAAAATCCTATCCTCAGCTTCATTTAAAAAGTTTTGCACACTTTGAATATAATTTTTTATTTCTTGGATGTCTCTTTCAGTTTTTTCATGAATTCTTCATGTTTTCTATATTGTTCATTCAAGATTTCAATCAGTTTCCCATGCTCCTGTGCTTTTTTCTCTATTTCTTTTTTTAGCTATGCTCAACAACTCCTTTACTAAGGTTGTTATTTCTATATTTACATGAGAGAGTACTTCTCATTTGATTTCCTCTATAGTCTCATGGAGTTGCTATCCTTCCAAAAGTTTCTGGTGTGTTATTTTTGAAGTCCTCTATTTCAATGTCTCCTGTACTTGCTTTTCATGTACTAGATGTCTGAGATTGCATTTTGCTTTTTCCTTTTGCCATTTTCCCCTTTCAAGTTAATATTTGGTCCTTCAATCCTAACAGTGTCAATTGTTGGTATTATGTATCTTGGGGTCCTAATGTAAGGTTAGTATTTGTGCAATTGTTGGATTCCCACAATGAAGTGGGACTTCCCACCTGACTTCTTACTGCAGGACCTGTTGTGTGAGTTCTATGTTCTTCCTTAGCTGTCAAGTCTAGTAGTATTGATGTAGGTCAACTTTGAGTTCCTGCTATTACTTTATCTTCAGGTTATTCCAGGTCACCAAATCTCCCTGTCTATAGTGTTTGTGTTGGCTGAGGCTCTACTGTGTCCGTACTGTGTGCTTGTGTGTCTCATAAGCCCTTTTGATTTTCTCCAAATTGGGGGGCCCTTATCGGCACACTCTTCACTCTGCCTGATGTTTTTTATGTGCAGGAAGGAGTCACCCCCACTCTTGTCAGACTCACTAAGGTCTTACAGTTAGTTGGGGAAGCTTTACTCCTGGCCCTATTTACCCACTGTACAGCTCTATTTACTGTACTGACTGGAGCCTGCTAAGATCTTCCATTTGGGTGAGGCAGTCACTGAATCTCCCCTCAAGCTAGCTCAGTTAATCCACTATAGTCCAAGGTTCTGGGAGAAAGGGGAGCTCTGGCTGGAGTTCCCTGGTCCCAAAAGGTCATTTACAGAGAAAGCAGGGCTGCAGGGGAGGTCAGAGTCTAAGCCAGTCCCAGGTGCCTCTGGCTGGAGTTCCAGTATGTACTTCTAAAGTTTACACATGTTGCCAATAGTACAATGATTCTGGTCTCTTAAAGATTTAGAACTAATTTAATGTTTAAAATATTAATATCTTGTGTGAAAAAGAAAATTTTAAAGAAATTCAGCATTCTCCTTTGCTGCCTATTACTTTTTCTCTTCTAAAATCCAAAGAAAATTTAATATTTGTCTGCTAAAAGTAACATTGTTATGTTCTAGTTTTGTAAAACAATTCTCTGATTATCCTCCCTTCTTCTATCCATCCATCCTTTCCTTCCTTCCCCCTTCTGTCCTCTTTTCTGCCTCACTCCCCCTTCCTTTCTCATATGTCAGTAGGATAATGATTTTTGGAATGATGTGGACCAAATAATATGGTGGATTTTTAAAATCTATTATCTATGTTTTCTTAGTTTTTCAATAGATATGAAGCATCATTTAATTTTATTTATGTTAGTATTTTGTTTGTTATGCTAGTTTTTGTTTTATTTGGCTTTAGAAATTGAGTTATTTTGAGCATGGATTTTTTTTTCCAATTCTTTTTAGCATTCAAGGTTATATTATTGTTTCTAGTTTTTCCTCTTTCATGTTATAGCTTATACATTCATTCGGTTTTCTTTGGAACTTTGATGTACCTCAGTCAACTAAGTGAAATCTATTTTTTTGCTGATTTGACACTCGACCTGACCATGTGAGTTGCTTTGTCCAATGCAATCTGACAATAAGCAGATGCTTTTAGTTATCCTGTTCTGACAGACACCACTTTAAAGTGGCACTGAGCAGGCTACAGAATTAATCAATTGGCTTTTCTATATGAACTTCTGAGTCTGCCCCAGGCCTAAGTGACTCGCCTGAGGAGCCAGTGGCTGGGATGTAAAATAGAATTTTCCATGCCAACAGTCACAGTAGAGACCTGTAGTGATCTGTGATGCTATGACTACTCTGAAGGCAAGATAATATGACAGATGCAAGTGCTGACTCTCCCTCGAATTTTCAAGGTCAATTCTGCCAACCTTAGAGATCAAATAGTTCTCTCATTAAATAAAGATTTACTGCTAATAATGTCTTTGTTTTACTCTCTCAAGGCCTTGCTCATTTTTGTATCCCTTTTGTCTCAGCTCTTCCCTGTACTTTCCTGTATCCCCTGAAATATTAAAGGCTCAGAAATAATGGGCAGTGCAGAGAAGTCTTTATCTTAGCACAAGAGTGCTGACCTTCCTGGACCCACAAAACCATAATACTTTGTCTATTGTCTTTTATCCTTCATCCTCACTTATCCAGGGTGTTGGGAGACTATAGCTTCTGATACTGTTTCCTGCTACCATTCATCTTATCTACTAATGCTTCTACCTTCTGCTCCAGATAGTTCCTGCATTAGAAGGATGAAGAAATGAAGAGACTTAAATTTGACACATGGTCTAGAGTTCACTCAAGTCCAGAACAGTCTAAGAGATAAGTCAAAATGAGCTAAATTGTGGTTGATACATAGGCCCAGAAATGAAATAAACAAATGCTTACTACCACAAACAACTGAAATTTTGGGGCTATTTTCTTTCTGCAGCATTTAAGTTCATCAATAGATGAGTAATTGATCACTTTTAAAAACAGGTGTATTTACTTACTTTCTGACACCATAAACACAAACTTGGAAACTGGTTTTGCCACTTATCAGCTCTGTGTCATCGAAATCTTTCCTTAATTTCAGTGAGCATAACTTTTATCTTTTGTAGATCTTACATAATAGCATTTTTCTTTTCAATACTAAAGACATGAAATAATGTGGCACAAATTTAGACACAAAATAAGTGCATAGTATTAATAACTTATTTAATATTTATATTGGATTTATTTCATACTTAGTATAATTCTAAAATATGCTATTTACTGATTTATAATATGTCTTTGGGTCTTTGAAATTAATGCAAATTTTATTGTACAAATAAAAATTCTGGATTGAACAAATGCAGACCCTTAAAATATGTTTAATTTAAAAAGTCAGTCTTATGATATTGTAAGTATCAATAAATTATTCATAAGGCCTTTGTTAGGGTCATAAAAATAAGCATCAAGATACTGACTTTTAGGAGTTCTGTTAGTGAAAGTGAGGCTATTTGACAGTTCAGGCTAGGGAGAGCAAAACTGGGAGGTTGGTATGACGGACTAAAGAAATAGGTCATAGATTGATTACATGAAAATTAAGTCTGAAAGAAGACTACAAAATGATCCATAGGCAAGCATCAGTGACTACAGTAGGCCATTTTTATATGTGGTAGTTAGACATGAGACTGGGAAAAAAATTACATTCTGTGCTGTTGAAAAAAGTAAACTGAGTAAATACTAATTAGTAGTGTCCAGGGTAGCTGTTGCACTTAATTAATAGTCATTAAGTGATGTGCTGAACATATACTGAGTGGTTACTATGTATCAGGTGGGGAGACACAAAGATTGTGTTTAAATTTTTTTCTTTGCCTTCCATTTTCCCAAACATACAGTAGCTTTTTTCAACCTGAGGTCAAGATCCATATTTTCTGTTAATCAGGCCCGGAAGGCTCTTGTCCTTTCTCTAGGCAATCAATTCTATAATTACAGACGGAGAATTGCATTAAAGCAATGGAAATGGGTAGAAAGATAGAAAGATCACATTTCTGCAGGAACCTAAGTAGCCAAGAAGGAAAAAAGAGTCTCAGACAAGGGAGGAATTTTGTCTCTTCCAGAAATGAAAGGCAGTAGCCACAGCTGGGCCAAGGGAAAGCAAATGGGAGAAAGAAGCAGATTACATATGGTGGCACATGTACACACTACTGAAAAATACCGTGAAAGTAAAGGAAATATTTTAAGGGAGAAATAATTAGGTTCTACTTTTAAAAATCTTGATTTACATGGAGAACCAAATGGGATGGGTAATAAAAACAGAAGAAAATGTTAAGGGTGCTATTGCATAATTCAGGTGAGAGAGGTATCTGAGGAATTTGACATAGAACAGAATGACAGTTATGGAAAAAGAAATGGAAAGATTAAAGATATATTTTAGATGCAGAAATAATAAAACTTGGTGATGGAATACATGTAAGGAGTGAGTTAGGGGAATACTTAAAGACAACTTCAGTGTTTCTGCTACGTTGATTAATAATGGTCAAAGGAGAGGGTTGATTAGAGTTGTAGACTAAACTGCTAGCTGCAGACATGCCTAAGTGAATGATCAGGAATAACACTGATTTAAATAGTGGCTTTGATCATAAAAACTGAAGTCCAGACAGAGCACAATGGCATGTAGGACTCAAAGAGAGGCAGAGACAGGTCAAAGTCTAGACAGGTCATAGTCATGGGCTATTCTTAGACTAGAGACTGGGTCCCATCTTCCTGTTAGAAAGTAGCCCCAGGCAACAGAGTCAGGATGGGAAACAGCCTTAAGGGAGGCAAAATGATGACATTAGAGTAGTTTTCAAATCAAGCACTTTTTAAGAAACAATTATTGGTCATAGGCTTTTATGTGAATTCCCTAAATTTCTCAAACTTATTTGTAAAATACTGCATGATAAAAATATTTACCCAGGATATTTATTTTGGACATTAATTTGATCAAAGTTTACAAAATATCTTGCATATAATAGATGTTAAAATGTAGTTCCCTTGGCCTCCTATTGTGCAAATTAATTCACATTGTAGAGGGCACACTCATTTAGCTACCTAATTAATTCTTCACACTAAAGGACTTGGTTCTTGTCCAGTTCATCTCAAAGCCTGGAGTAGGAAAGGGTGGAACTAAAGATTGTGGTATATTATAAATATATCATATATTCTCAATCCTATTACATTACATACCATGTTACATGATGTTTAATTTTTCTGCTTTCAGAGAAACTCAGTGAGAACAGTATTATTTCCTTTCCTTTAGGAATAAGGACAGTAGGCACAAATTTGAATGTCTGAGCCAAGGTTATCTAGCACCAGCCAGAAAAGCTAGGACTGAAGTTACGAGGTCTGGTACTTGTAGGTGTCTCCTTCTACACTGCACTCTCTCTCCAAAAACAGGACTTTCTGAACTGTTGCTTGATTTCCAAATGAGAAAATTGCCATTGTCCACAAAACAATTTTTTTATTTGCTGGGGCTTTATTGGTGAGGAATGATTTTGAAGAATTTATATTCTCTTTGAATTTGGTAGAGTTGAGTTATTCATTCATTCATGGAATTTAGTCATACTCTTTATTTAGAAGATGGGAGACTACAGTGATTCTGAAGGATGTCTGCTGACTTCCTGAGATTGTTTCATGAGTGACTTTGTGGCTCTTTAGCTCAACAGTCTTTCAGCTATCTCCATGCTGCCTTAAGCATCTCTCATCTGCAGAGTTTTTCTTTCATTATGTGATTCAGTTTTTACTAGTGACAAGAATAATTTTTCTCAGTAATACAACCAGTGAAAGATCTCCACACACACACACACACACACACAATCTCTCTTTGTATTTCTAATTGTCATTTCAATTTTGATATGATAAAAAGAAAACTAATTTCTCTGTGAAGCCCTAGCTGCCGCTGCAGTCTTCAGTTCCTTAGTAAATGGCAGCTTGGAGACATGAACATCAGTTGCTCTTGACTCTTCTTTCTGTGAAAAGAGAAATGCAGTCTGCCACTCCCGTTTTGATATTGCTGCATCTTTCTCTGCCAGGCAATGTCCTTTGCTGGACTATTTGTTGACCTCTTGAGGAAACCCCTTGCCCATTCCTTGCTCCTTATCCTGTAGCTCCACTACTGTTAGAGGAGCTGGGCTGGACCATTCGTGATGTAAGATGTGACATGTATATAATGGTGTCCAACTCTTGTTGATTTGAATGCTATCACATCATTTTCTACTTTTCTCTACCATCTACTTTGTGCCAATGACCACCTTTTAGCTCCTCTGCTTTGCTAACAAGCTCTCATCTGAGAGCTTTTTGCATATTGTTCTTCTGCTCACTGTTCTTTCTGAACAGAATTCTCTTCTTTCAAATAAGCCCATTGTGTATTTCCATACTTTTTGGATGTCTCTGCTGAAATAATGCTGTGTCTGAAAGATCTTTTTGGACCTCTTGCTATTTATTAGTAACACTTTTTGGACCTCTTGCTGTTTATTAGTAACACTATCCCCAAACTCTTTCCCCTTTTCCTGCAGTAGTTTTCTCTGTAGCATTCATCACCAAGTAATCGTACGTTTTTAAATTGTCTGTCTCACCCCATCCTGTTGTGTATTATAAGATCAATGAAGATACAAGCTTTTTGTCAGTTTTGCTTATAGTTAGAATAATGCCTGGTTTGAACTAGGAGATTAATTCATATTTGTCGAATGAATCAGTTTATGTTAATATTTGTAATGTAACTTGTTATTCTTGTAGATCAGGTCAAAGTTCTTATATTAATTTAAATTACTTTTTCTTTGATTCTCTTATACCTATGACATCTGGATTTATTGTAATTAACTGTGGTTTTGTTATGAAATATTCTCAGTTTCATGGAATAGCAATTTCTACAGCAAGTTCTTACTACTGAATGAATAATACTACAAAGTTATTTCTTTCAAAAAGCATTTAAAAATGTAGAATTTCCCCAAATTCCTAGGTAGCACTAGGTTCTTCTGTATTTTTAAAATTTACTTTAAAAGTTAAATGCTTTTGAGGGGATGGGAAGTAAATCTGGATGAAGAGGTAATCTTTTCTAATGCTATCAACAGATATTCTACCAAGAGTTTGAATCCAACATGTGGTTGGGGGGAAAAAAAAAAAGGTTTCTTTTTTCACATTTAATTTGCATTTCCACTGCAAAGATGACAGTCTGCATTTCAGCTTGTCATGCAGATAAATGAAGACTGTGGTACTGACTTTTAAAGCATGTACACTTGAGACTGGAAGTCCATTGTCTGTAAGGAAAGCCTGATGTGACTCTATCTTGCCTCCTTCTCTGTGATGTGGTAAAGCTAATCTTAGCTGAACTACTTAGGATGCTTGTCACTGCTGCAATCTCAATGAATTGAGAGTGGTAATCAATTAACACTAAATAGGTTTCTTTGTCAATTTGGAAGCATCCCAATGAAGGTAAAAGGAGAGTGAAATAAAGTGATAAATAATTTATATACTTGGAAAGAATCCCTAATTTCTTCTGCCCACTTATAGGTTCTAAGTTGATTTTTAGGGCAAACATGAGACCAATAATCAGAATCCCAGGACATAAATTAACTCTGTATTAGGAAGAGATGCTTAAACTTAAAGATGTGTTAACTTTGCTGCTTACACCTGGATTTTATATAAATGCTGCAATTGTAAAAGGCCACTTGTCTCTCTGACTTTCCTGAGGAACTCTGGCATTTCTTTCTCATTATTTGTGTTTTCTCTTGATTTCTCCTAAATTATTTTCTGACTTGCTTGCATCTTGATTTGTAGTAATAAATTGTTTATGCTAGTACATACACACACTTATTGCCTCTGTGCTCCTCTGGTAACTATGTATGCATTTTGGGGTCTCACTTCGGTTAAGCTTTCCCCTTATTAGTACTTGGACATTTTGGTCACAGTGATCAGGACATTTAGAGCTTTGAGGCTTAGTCTCTGTAGAGAAATTTGCCAACATTGTTATTCTCCATTAATTTCCTGTCTACCTTTCCCTGTTCAGCTGTGAGTAGATAATAAAAGTCTGTCTTCATAGGCCCAGTCTTCGAGGCAGTGAGGACCTGTGGGAGTGCTTTAGCAGCTCCTTCCTGCAGTTGGTGTCAAGGGACAGTGAATCCACAATCTAGTTTGCTCATCCTGACTACGCACCAGCGGATCAGTCTGCTGATCAGGCGCTCTGGTTTCCTGGGCTTCTCCCCTACCTTTTACTCTCTGGCTCCTAACCTTAGGGGCCTGGCCTAACTCATAGCCTTTCGGCTAGAAGATGAGATCGTCTCTTTAAATTGTCACCTATACATTTACCTTATTCATGGCTCTCATATGACCATACTGAAAACTGCCACTACCTTGCATGTCCTTAACCTCATGTGTCCAGTCTTCTCCCCTGAAACGGACTCTTAGATATGAGCTCTGGTACAAGATAAAAAATGAGAGCCGACGGTCCCATTGAGCTTGGTGATGTTGTATCAGAGCAAGTAACTTCTATATTTCAAGGTCAGATGATTCTGTGGCAGTTTTGGTTAGCCAAGTGGTTTGGGGGATTTAGAAGTTGGACATAATCACAGTGATAGCACAAGTTCAATAAAAATAAATCATTAACACCTTTAGAAACAGAGGCAGACATCTGTGAAGATCTTATATTTCAGGACCCCTGTTTACATAGGTCTCTTCCAATGTCCTGACAAGATTTCCAGCAATATTTTTACATAAACATACAACTTTGTAAGTTTGTAATATTATTTTATCTTAAATCAGTTAAAACCATGGTGTCTTTTTACTCTAATATCTCCTCTGATTTCTACTGTCATTAAAGTGGGACAAGACTGTCTTGTTGTTGGATATAACTAAAGATAATGTGAATGAGATACATTCAGTTTGAGTTTGTTGCAATAGATTTATGTGCTTAGCAATTACTTCTATAAATGAGTAATAGTGGGCCAATCTTGGAAGTGCATGGTTCAGAACTTTGTTCTAGAGAACACACAGGAATGCTTCTCCCAGTGGCTACACCGTCAGGACCATCATAGCACCTCACCAAAATGCTTTTTCCCTAGTCTGCTTTAAGGTAATGAGGGACTATAGTTAAGAGTTGTAGAACTGGCCAACTGCTGCTCAGTGTAGGACTCCTATTTATGTGCAGTGTTTACCCTTGGGCAGAGACTGTCTCAAACTTCACTGCAGTCCAAAAGAGTTTTCCTAACCAATCTTCTTTCCTGTCTTTCCCTTGCCCAGCTTTTGCCATGACTTAGAAGTCCTTCCCTATGTAATCTCCCTGCATTCTTTATTTTCCATGAACATTGCTGCATCTAGTTCCATCTTGGTGTCTGCTTCTCAAAGGACATGAACTGATATAACTAAATGTTTTTCTGGCAGGTTCGTTAGTAACCTAGGATTTTCATCAAACTGAGATTCTTGAACCCAAACTTTAGGTCATGGTCATCTCTTCTCAGTCACTTGCTAGAATTTGGTAATATTTTGCAATTCCTTCCTGGTTTTAGGGTATATTTCTTATCTTTTCCACTGCTTCCTGTCTTACACAGTTCACAGTAGCCAAACAAGTTTGTTGATGCAGACTTTTTTTTATATTCTTTCTTCTAAAAAAGGCTTTGCCCAACTAAACCTATGGGTATGTCTTGTTCACTTTTTCCTAAGGTGACATGAAAAATCTAACATTGATAATGGTAATATTAAATTTGGAATATAGCACTATAATGATGATACCTTAGTTACTGTTCTCATTGCTGAGTAAAATACCCAACATCCAAAATTAAAGTAGGAAGAGCTTATATAGCTTATAGTTCATAGAATTTTCAGTCCAGAGTTGGCTGGCTCCAAGGCAGTGTGGCATAGCATAGAGGCATCACAAAGGAGAAATGGTTTATTGCAAGCAGAAGACTGCAAAAGCAAGCAAGGGAGAAACCCCAGCTCTTTCTATCCTTTATATCATATTCAGGCTGCTTTGTGCAGGTAGCACTCATACTCTTATTCTAGCACCCCTAATTCTAGTATTGTACCATGAAGCATTCACATACTCCAGCTCCAGCCACCTCTAAAAAATCCCCACTCTTGACCTCATGAGGCTTTGGGGGAACACCTAGACAGAAGCAGTACTAATATGCATTCTTTTATTTAATTTTTAAAAAGTCATCCCTCAGTATTGTATATGCTTAAATTTCCCAAATTTCAAGCTCATCTAAGTTCGGAATTATAATTAAAACATAAAGACAATGCTAGTAAATTTTGACATCACTATGATTCTGGGTGTCTGCATTACTTTTTTTTCTAGGCTATATTCTAACAATCTAAAGTAAAGCTTAATGAAACTGAACATTTTTATAAGTGAGGAAAATGCAGTTATTGTATGTGTAGGCAGGAGATTTGGCCTTTCTCACTAAATCCTCTTTGCTCTTTGCAGAAGATTTTTCTAAGCTGTTAAATAATAGAGCATTCATACCATGCATATTGAGGTTTTCCTCTAGTTGTGTATGTTCACATAGGTGTCATCTATAACTCAGTCACATCTTTCATTTCATGGCCATAAAATTAATTAGCAAGTCATGCAAACTTTACCGTAAAATTTTTAACATATTTCCCATCATGTCACTGTCTTATTTAGGCCTTCATAGTCCATCCGTTGGATAGCTAAGCAGTTTCCTATTTGCATTTCCACTCCTACTGCATAGTGTATACAGTTACCAAGACGATCTGTCTCCAGTTAGCCATCTGTCCATGTCAGTGCATGCTAAAATCATGAGATGATTTACCATTTCCTTTTGTAATGAACAGAACTGGATCTTTAGAAGAAATCTGTAGCAGAAGTCCGAAGTGTAACACTGATCCAACTGAATCAGGATCAGGGTTCAGTCTCTCCTGACTCCATCCTTACTCCTTGCCCTGTTCTTTGTCTCCAGGACATCTCGCATACCTCTGTGTGGCTAGAAGGTCTGTAACAATTTATCGTTTGAAGGAGAACAGGTTTTCAAGGGAGTGGCAGTCATACAGGGACCTCTGCTATTTCTTGGATGTAGGAAATAGGACACATTTGCAATCAATCCACTTCCTTTTGTTTCATGATTGCTTAGCCACACCCTACATCTAGAGGACCTTAGTCTTAGATATGTGGGAAGAGGTGGGGGTTACTCTGGGGACCACACTTACCATTGGTGTGAAGATCTTTGGATGGAATGAGTGAACCTTTCTGATTTTGCTTCTGACCATGCTTTGAGACCCTAAGCTAAATGTCCAGAAGTGTCTAAGAACTAGAAAGTTCTCCAAAGCTCATGTTGAATTTTGAGATTGTGTCTTTATGTATATTCCTTCCTTTATCTGGACAGTTTTCGTTTCTTACCTTAGGGACTGTCAACCTCTTTAGGAAGTGATTCTTGTGCCTGCCAATGGGAAAAGGATATATTTTTCTGTGGTCCAACAGGAAGCATTATATCTGATTGTTGAGTTTACATTATAATATTTTTACTATTATTATGTTATTTTAAATATCTGTTTTACTAACCTATGAGATTCTAGAGGGTAAGGTGCATATCTTACTCACTTTGAAACCTAATGCCTTGCACATAATAGTTGCTCAATAAGTGACTGATAAATGAGTTGGTAGATGAATGAATATTGATAATGCTCATTTCTTCTTCTGATTTTTTTGGTTCCCTTATTACATTCTAGGTTCAGTGTCACACTATGACAATTAGTTTTTATTAAGTAAAAATATTAATAAGCTATTTAGAAAATAATCCAAGTAGTTGTGTGGATATTAAAGCTCTAAATATAATATATATTTTGAAGAGCTCGTAATTTGACATTTTAGACCTGGAAAAGAGCTCAGAAATCTCTTAGATAAACTTTCTCATTTTTATGGAGAAGAAGTTTAGACCCAGAGTGATGTATTTAGAAATAGAACAAAGACCGGGCGTGGTGGCTCACACCTATAATCCCAGCACTTGGGAGGCTGAGGCAGGAGGATCATAGTGAGTTTGAGACCAGCCTGGGCTACAAAATAGCTCAAGGCTAGCCTGAACTGCATACAAAAAAGACAAAAAAAATAGAACAAAGATTAATCTTTGCTTCTACAGTGACTCTTGAGGTCTGTGTTTTTGAAACCTTTCCATGTTAGGGCCCCAAAAAGTAGTTTGGCCTAAAAATTAGATCCTGGCAAATGAAGCAGACAATATTATTAGAATCTATAAAATTCTAAGCTGATTTCTCTAGGAAGAAGACTCTGAGAGGAGGTTAAGCTTGTAAGGGCCTCTACCGAATAGACATCCAAGAAATACAAGGAAGCAAGCAGGACTGGGAGGAAGGAGAGGTTGCCTGCCATAGGGTCCTACTGGCTGTTGACCCAACAGGGAGCCCCAGAGCCAGCGTGAACCTACCTGTAGAACTATACTGAGCTGGGTCAGGAAGGGCAAGACTTCATACTCCTGTCTAGAATGTGGCTTACTTTAGAAAACTTGTGACCATGGTGGGGCAGCTTCTTGGATTGGAGATAATCCCCAGAAGTCTAGAAGGAAGTCTACCCATGGACAGCATTCCTAGCAGCCCTTCAGGCGATGCCAGGACCATTACTGCAGTTACCCTTCACAGGGTCCATTCATATGGGTATGAGGCAGATTCTAGCTTGAATTAAAGGCATTCAACAGATAGAGGGTTTGGAGTGGCTTTGCAGTTGTTGATTTGGTCTTGGGTTGCAAGCCTTGTACATTGATGGAGTATAACAAATTAATACTATTGATCTCTGAAATTTTTTGTATGATTTTTTTTTTTGAAATTTCCCCTATCTGCAATGTTTTCTTGTGCTTTTTTTTTTTTGGAAGTCTGTTATGAGGGAGGGGATTAAACAAATTCTTTTTAACGTCTATTAAGGCAACTATTTTTATTAACTTTGTAAAAATTATTTGATATTTTTACAGCTTAATAAAAGTGTTTTTTTTTTTTTGCTGTGTTACAAAAATGATCTTGCAATTAAAATATAATACTGTAATATATTCAGTAAGGTTTTGCTTGTAACTTTCAAATTCGCATGTGTAGATGAAATTGTCCCAAATTTCTATTTTACTTATTTTTAAGTTTAGGTATTAATGTTACAGGCAGCTGAGCCAGTTAGAAATATTATAGGCAGTCAGACAGGGCTAGGCCCTTGAAGAAGTCTGATGACCTTGGAGGAGACACACCCCTCTTGCTGCAGGCCAGATCTCAAAACAGAAGAAACACATCTTTTGCTTCAGGCCAGATCCCAAGAAACAAAGGATCAAACAAATGCATCTACATCCTGGAGACTGATATTCTAATTAGTTCCCTCACACTCTGAAGCCACTATCCCATCCCTCTAGGGTAAAGGTCACAACCCCAAGAATTCCAGCTTTCTACGCGACTTGCTTTCCCATTTGTCCCTAATGCAACCAAATTTATCTGAACTATTGATTTTATTGGCTAACTATAGTTATGTCCCACCTTATGCCCTTCTGCCTTGTGAGTTCCCAATCTTCCCCCACTTTGAACCCATGGTTTTACTCTATAAAAATCCTTGGAAAAGACAGAGTCGGGGGCAACCCACAGAAGCTTTCTTTCTCTCAATAAATATATTCTACTCTTTGCCTCTGTTGTTCCTAAATTCTTCGATCTTAGAGAACATGAGGTCACAGAACACATAGTAGGTTGGGAGTTTCATTCACCTATATCATTAAGGTTATATGAAAAAAAATATGAACTGGAAAATGTACTCTAACTCAAGCGCTGCCATTGTGTTCTGTATGCGCCACACCCTTTGACCTAAACTGCAACCATTGTCCCAAATCACACTTTGTACTTCTCCTGACTCCAGGAATTGTGTTCCTCCCTTAATGCCCACAGCCTGCATGCATAATGTATTCCTGGAATAGACTAGCCAGAAACCTCTGTACTTTGACCCTAGGTAAACAACAGGATGTCCTGTTTCCTCAGGAATGCACAGGTGTGACTCCCCCCCACCTTTGTGGTTTTTCCTTTATAAACCACCCCAAATCTTAGCCTAGTTGCACAGCAGTGTAAATTCCATCCTCACGCTGTGTCACTGGATGCCAGCCTAAATATTAAGGTGCTCTTTTCTTTTTCCTCCAAGACATCTTGGCCTTTTTACAATTTTCATTTTATTTTGGGGTGCAGCCTTTTGGGGTACAACAGAAAGCACATTATATATTTTTTTCCAGAAGTGTTTATATAGCACAATAGCATCTTTTAATATGGCACATTTTTATTGAGTGATTTGTTAGTAAATTTTTCAATTCCTTGTTTGGCATATATTTTTGAGTCAATTTTTAAAATGATATTTCCTAAGAAAAAACATATTTCATTGGTATTTTCAAATTAGGCTGATGGGCGATACTTTTAAGCATCCCTATACTTTGACATCCCCTTTTTCATTCTAAACTGTGTATTCCCTTTGTTTTAAATTATTTTATAAAAAGTAGCTATTTTAATTGATTTGCTTTTTGGAAAATCTACTTCTTAGATTTGTTTCTTGGAAGAACTGCTTCTTAAAATTTTTACCTTAAATTGTTAATTTCTGGGTTTAAAAAGAATTCATTTTTCTGCTTTTTCTAAAATTGCTTTGTTGTCCTTCTTTTAATAATTTATGGAATTAATTTAGTTAATATCCCTCCCTCTGTTTCTGTCTCTGTCTGTCTCTCTTTGTCTGTCTGTCTCTGTCTCTCTCTATGTCTCTCCATCCTTAATCCTTTCTGATGGAGTCTCACCCAATAATCCAGGCTGGACCAGAATTTGCTCTCACTTGCCTCAGGCTTCAGAGGCACTGGGACTATAAGCATTTACCATGGTCCCAGGCCTCTTTTGATTGGCCTGTTATGCAATTAACATTTTTAGGAAGAACTCTAGGAAATTATGCCTTCTGATACTTAGTATTACTAAGAATAATTTTCTCACATTGTATTTCTTAAATAATAACTTGACTATGCAAAGATTTTGATGATGTCACTTTCTCTTTTTATTAGTAAATGTTTGCAATACATATTGGTTAGATATTGGGGAGCTGATAAATGTACATAACACATCATAATTCTTTTTGTATCCTTTCTCTCTTCTCCCTCCTCTATCCTGCTATGTCTTGATCCCTTTCCCTTTTGCAAAAGTTCTATCTCCTTGTTCCCTATTATCTATTTTTTCTCTCTTTATAATGGGATTCTTATATAAGAGAAATTATGCAACATATAAGCTTGTATGTCTGATTTATTTACTTAACATTATGGTCACAAGGTGTATTCATTTTATTACAGATGACTCAAGTTTATCCTTCTTTATGGTAAAGTCATAGTTTATTGTATATCAGTGTGTTTTCATTATACATTTATCTGTGGAACGACCATAGGACACTTCCAACACTTAACTATATGAATTGTGCTGTGTAAATACAGTATAAATATGAATGGATCAATGTAATGTGATGTTTTTTAATACTTGCCTTTTTGAAAATATCTCTAAAGTTTTTGATTTTTTTTCTCCCTTGTTTTTAAACAGACTTGAAGGCTTTTTAATGCTTTACAGATTTCCATGGCAAACTCCAGAAATTTTTTTCTGAAGAAGTAACTCCTGGGCACCTTATCACCAGCCTCAAGGGTGCATGATTAATTCTCTCTGTCCCTTGAAATTTACGTCTTCACCAGAATATGGTGTTAAAAGGTTAGCCTTTTGAATATAAGACCTGAAATCTGTTTTGAGAAGTTTCCTCTATTTCCTTGTTTAATTAGAGAAAATTTAATCTATTAGGAAAACAAAAGAATGTTTTATCCTATTTGAAAGCTGTGCTGTTTTACATTAATCATTATTTGTTTTGTTCTCCTATGGGAAATAATTTATGTTTCAGATATACACTTTTATTTTCTGTCTTCCACTTGAATCCTGTTTAATCATATAATTTTTTTCTCTTATTTTTTGGTATTCACAAAGTGCTTAAATTTGAAGTCTATTTAATTTTGTATAAGATTGTTTCTAATGCCTTGCTTATCTTTTTATCCCAAGATTGCTTAGCCCTTTGTAATGATATATTGAATGAATGATTTAATTTTGTTACAGTTATATCTTTAAAACTTTAGTCTTTCTGTTCAGTCTAACACCTTTTTGATATTTGCCAGACCAAGTCAATTCCCTTTTCATCCAAAGGTTAACATATTATTTCATAAAGTCCATGTTTTCTTGAATTTTATGGAGAATAAAACTCAGATTCCAACAAAAACAATCTATTATCTTCTCATTTCATATATTAGTGTTGTATTCTAACTCAAGCGCCGCCATTGTGTTCTGTATGCACCACACCCTTTGACCTAAACTGCAACCATTGTCCCAAATTGCACTTTGTAATTCTCCAGACTCCAGGAATTGTGTTCCTCTCTTTAAGTCCACTGGCCTGCATGCATAATGTATCCCTGGAATAGACTAGCCATAAACCTCTGTACTTTGACCCTAGGCAAACAACAGGATGTCCTGTTTCCTCAGGAATGCACAGGTGTGGTTCCCCCCATCTTTGCAGTTTTTCCTTTTATAAACCACGCCAAACCTTAGCCTAGTTGCACAGCAGTGTAAATTCCATCCTCACGCTATGTCACTGGATGCCAGCCTAAATATTAAGGTGCTCTTTTCTTTTTCCTCCAAGACATCTTGGCCTTTTTATTCTTTTTGCCTTTTTACAATTTTCATTTTATTTTGGGGTGCAGCCTTTTGGGGTACAACAATTAGATCTTTTTCAAATGTAGTTTTTCTTTTGTATCCTTGTACTTAAGTTTTACCTCTTCTTTTTAAGCTATAGACTACCTCATACATGCCATGCTCATTTTGTTTAGGTTTATTTTTGTATCTTTGGGTGAGAAAGGATAAAATATGATATCAGCCTGCAAACCATATTGGTAGTTTCTTTTGGATTATCTTCATTTTCCACTGGACTGATTTTGTGGCAGCCTCAGATTTTAAGCCTGAGGCAAGTGTTACTGGTGTTCAGAATCTCTGAAATCTCTCATCTCTACACATTATTCATGTAAAGTAGATAAATTGGCTTTGGAGAAATCTATTTCCCAGTCCAACTGCTGTGAGTTGGAGGAACAAATTTCTAGGTCACTGACGTGGTATTTAGTCTTACTCTTGCCTAAAACATGAATAAACAACCAACAACCTTTTCAGAACTCTCAGTTTTCTTCCTTTTAGCTGTGTTAATGTCTCTGGAATGTCAAGCATCTCATTTCTGCGAACCTTCTGACTTAGCAACCTGTTTGCATTTCCTAGAGTTACTATCTTGCAGTACTGGAAAAGAGTGGGTCTTGGTCATAGAAGCATAGATGGGTGCTGGCAATAGGCCTCCGGCTATGTTAGAAAGCCTACTGCAAATACAGACAGAATCTTCTTGGATTGGTCAGGGATGTTCCTAGCAGGCAGGCATAAGGGTGTGACACCGCACGGGTCCTTTCACTTCTCATGCTTGGTGATCTCAAAAGTCTAGAGGAGGGACTGTAAGACACTGGGGGGGGGAGGTGTCAGTCAGTTAAACAAAGAAGAAATATTTCAATAATTTACCAATTGGTATAGCTATACCACATGACCTACATACCTCCTGCCTCCAATCTAGAATTTTCCTCAGAAAGATACTTTAATTAGATACAAGTAATTGATATTACTGATTATTTTAGTTGCTAATAAGAATAAAACTCTGCATCTTATTTTCCATTTTAAAGAGTGCTTCATTGTGAAATACTATGACTAAAGTCCTGAGGGCCTTTAACTATTGAAACTGCTTTGCTGAGAAGGAAATAGAAACTAAAGACCTCTGTTTAAATTAATATATCCAGTGACTAGAATCTGCATTTCATTTATTCCACCTCCTAACAAAGTATAATTTTATACCTCCTACTTTCCTGTGTGCAGTCGATATTTAAGAGACAGAACTATTGCCAAAGAAATGTTGGTTAGTAATTATGGATTTGAACTCTTAACAGCTACTTCCTAAGCTACTAGCTCTTAAATCATTCACTTAACTTCTCTGAATGTAACTTGTTCACTTGTGACATATGCTATCTCAAGGATCAAATAAAAAGTGTGAGATAGACTGGGGATATAGCTCAGTGGCATAAGTACTTGCCTGGCAAGCACAAGGTCATGAGTTCGATCTTTGGTACCAAAAAAAAAAAAAAAGTGTGAGAAAGCATTGTACATTATAACATTTGCAATAGTTCCTTAATCAGTACTTGTGAGTAGTATATAATATTTATATTCCTTGTGTGGAGTTGGTACATGGACATAACACATCTTAATTCCTTTTTGATCCCCTTCCCTCCTTTTCCTTTCCCTTCCTCTATCTCTTGATTCCATTCCCATTTGAGAAAGATGGATCTCCCTACTTTATGCTGTCTTTTATTTTGCTCTTTGTTTATAATTTGGGTTTCTTGGCTGGGGACTTATCTCAACTATGTAAGCACCTGCCTGGCAATTGCAAAGTTGTGAGTTCCATCCCTGATACAAAACACACACACACACACACACACACACACACACACACACACACACACACGAAAAAAACCAAACAAACAAAGCAAGGCTCTAAGGCTCTCCTGGACTACATAATGAGGTCCTTTTTCAAGAAAAAAGTAAACCAAAATTTGAATGATAATTTGGGTTTCTCATATAAGAGAAACCATCTAGTATCTGAGCTTACACTACACTGTCATAAAACATAAACTTTTGTCATTTGTCAAAACAGAAACATCTTGAGACCATATGTTAAGAGAAATAAATCAAATACACAAGGTAAGAGTTTTCATATGCATGTGTTTTTTATTTCCTATAAACTTTAAGAGTCTATTAAGTATTTGATCACTACAAAATGGTGCATTCTGTGTGATATTTTAGATATTTGTCAATTGAGTGAGTACATTTAAGGATTGCCAGTTTCCTTTTAAATAAATGGAAACAAATATTTTTTCCCTCATGCTTCTTAGATATTGACCTTCGATACCAAGAACAGAAAAATGTGAGAAATAATTATACATTATAACATTTATAATAGTTTTTAATTAGCACTTGTGTGTAGGATGTAATATTTAAAATATATATAAAATATATAAAATTTGGAAAAATATTAATATTGAAATTTTAATAACTTATATGTCTACATTGAGCAATCTAAATTAATCTCTGTATTCTAAAATTATTCTTGATTATTACTTCTGGTAATCTTAATTATTTAAGTAAGTGTATGTTTATTTATTTATTTATTACATTTTAAAAATTTTATTTAAAGAGAAGAAAAAAAAACAGAAAAAAGGGTAGCAACAATACAGAATTCTAAAAGGAAGAAAGAAAAAGGAGAATGTGAAAAAGCCCCACTAAGAAATCAGTAATTTATAAATTATGTACTGACATCCTGGATGTAGTTGTTCAATTTACAAAGTAAAAGGGTACATAGTAAATATTCAAACAGTCAGACTACAAACAGTTTTGCTCAAAGATCCAACAAAGGTTCAGCAATATGGTCATCTATTTTACACACTCAAATATACATGCAGTTATATCCCTTAGAGCACTTTCTTTTCCTCTCTTTTTTACAATAGCAATTACACACTTTGGTTTTACTACACTTGTAGTTCTTATTTACTTTTTACACTAGAGACACAATATGATTCTTATTTATTTCACTAATGAGGATAGTCTCAAGTTATCTCCATTTGACTATGAAGGCCTCAAGATCAACATTTTTTATAGCTGAGTAATATTCCATTGTATAAAAATGCCACATCTTTTTCATCCACTCTGCAGTTGATGGGCATCTTGGTTGTTTCCAGGACTTAGCTATCATAAATTGTGCAGCTATGAACATGGGTGCACACATATCACTATGATATGAACTTGTCAGTTCTTCTGGGAAAATACCCAGGAGGGGGATAGCTGGATTGAATGGGGTTTCCAATCCTAGTCTTCTGAGAATTCTCCATATGGATTTCCATAATGGTTGCACCAGTCTACATTCCCACCAACAGTGGAGCTGTGTTCCTTTTCCCCCCGCAGCCTCACCAACATTTGTTCAGTTGATTTCTTGATGGCAGCTATTCCTTCTGGAGTAAGGTGAATCTCAATGCTGTTTTAATTTGCATTTCTCAAATGACCAGAGATGGTGAACATTTCTTCATGTATTTATTTGCCATTTGTATATCTTTTCTGAGAACTGTGTGTTCATCTCAGATGGCCATTTTTGGAGAGGGTCTTTGAATTTGGGGGGCTTGATGTTTTTCAATTCTTTATGTATTCTGGACACAAGTCCTTTGTCTGAAGGGTTGCTGGTTAAAATTTTTTTCCACTCTGTTGGTTTCCTTTTCACTCTGTTGGTGATTTCCTTTGAGGTGCAGAAACTTTTCAATAATGTGAGATCCCATTTGTTGATTCTTTGAAGTGTTTCCCGTGCAGTTTGCGTTTTGTTCATGAATTCTCTGCCTACCCCTATGTCTCCAAGACTTCTACCTACCTTGTCTTCCAATAGATTTAGTGTTTCTGTTTTAATGTTGAGGTCTTTGATCCATTTAGATTTTAGTTTTGTGCATGGGGATATGCATGGATCTAGTTTCAGTCTTCAGCATGTAAAGAGCCAATTTTTCCAACACCATTTATTAAAGAGATTATCCTTCTTCCAGTGGACATATTTAGCCCCTTTGTCAAATATCAGGTGGCTGAGTGTCTTTGTAGTTGTGCTTGCATCTTCTAATCTGTTCCATTGATTTTATCACTGTGGCTTTATAGTACTTACTGTTTCAAGTCAGGAAATGAGATGCCTCCTGCCTTGCTTTTGTTGCCTAGAATTGCCTTTGCTATGCTAGGTTTCTTTTGTTTCCAAGTGAATTTTAGGAGTGTTTTCTCTAGATCTGTGAGGTATGTCAATGGTATTTTGATTGGGATTGTGTTAAATCTGTATAACAGTTTTGGGAGTATAGCCATTTTCACAATGTTGGTTCTTCCTAACCAAGAGCAAGGAATGTCCTTCCATTTTCTAATATCCTCTTCAATCTCCTTTTTCAGTGTAGTATAATTTTCATCATATAGGTCCTTTACATTTTTAGTTAGGTTGACTCCTAAGTATTTCATTTTTTAAGATGTTATTGTAAAGGGCGATATTTCCATAATTTCTCTTTCAGTGAGGTTTTTGTTTGTGTACAGGAATGGTATAGATTTTTGAGCATTGACTTTGTATCCAGCTACACTACTGAACTTGTTTATTATCTCTAGTAGTCTTTTAATGGAGTTTTTTGGGTCTTCTGTATAGAGTGTCATGTCATCTGCAAATAGTGATAATTTAACTTCTTCCTTTCCTATCTTTACTCCTTTTATTTCTCTCTCTTGTCTGATTGCCCTAGCTAGTGTTTCCAGAACTATATTGAAAAGGAGTGGTGATAGTGGACAACCTTGTCTTGTTCCTGATTTTAAAGTGAAAGCTTTCAGTTTTTGTCCATTTAGTATTATGTTGGCTGTTGGTTTGTCATAGATGGCCTTTATAAGGTTGAGGTAGATGCCGTGTATTCCGAGTTTCTGAAGGGTTTTATCATGAACATGTGTTGGACTTTGTTGAAAGCTTTTTCTGCATCTATTGAGATGACCATGTGGTTTTTGTTTTTGGCTCTGTTGATGTGGTGTATTACACATATTGGTTTGCATATGTTAAACCATCCCTGCATTCCTGGAATGAACCCCACTTGGTCATGATGTATAATCTGCTGGATGATTTGATGCATTTTATTTGCCATTATTTTGTTGAGAATCTTTGCATCAATGTTCATTAGTGAGACTGGCCTATAGTTGTCTTTTTTGGTTGGATCTTTCTCTGGTTTTGTGATACTTGCCTTCAGGAATGATTTAGGGAGGATTGCTTTTTTCTCAATTTCATTGAAGAGTTTAAGGAGTACTGGCATCAAATCTTCTCTAAATTTCTTGTAGAATTCAGCTGTGAATCCATCAGGACCTGGGCTTTTCTTTGTTGGTAAGTTATTAATTACACTTTCAATTTCAATAGCTGATATTGGGTTGTTCAAAATTGCTATATCTTCTTGGTTGAGCTTTGGTAATTGATATGTTTCTAGAAATCTGTCCATTTCCTGTGTTTTCCACTCTATGTGAGTAGAGATTTTCAAAGTAGGTATTCATGTTCTTTTGAATTTCCATGGGATCTGTAGTAATTTCTCCCTTTTCAGTTCTTATTGCATGAATTTGGTTTTTTTCTCTCTTTCTCTTGATAAGGTTAGCTAGGGGTTTGTCAATTTTGTTTATTCTCTCAAAAAACCAGCTTTTTGATTCATTAATTCTTTATATTGTTTTTTTAGTTTTAGTTGCATTGATTTCTGCTCTAATCTTTACAATTTCCTCTCTTCTATGAGCTTTGGGTTTAGCTTGCTCTTCTTTTTCTAGAAGCTTGAGATGGAGCATTAGGTTGTTTATTTGTCCTCATTCTGTTTTCTTGATATAACAATTTATTGCTATATATTTCCCTCTTAAGACTGCTTTCATTGCATCCCACTGATTACAGTATGTTGTTTCTACATTTTCATTGAATTGTAGGTATTGCTTTATTTCTTCTTTAATTTCATCTGTAGCCCACTGGTTGTTCAAAAGGCTGTTATTTAATTTCTATGCATTTATGCAGGTTTTACAATTTCTTTTGCCATTAATTTCCAACTTCAGTGCACTATGATCAGATATTATGCATGGTAGGACTTCAATACCTTTGCATTTACTTAAGAATGTTTCATGGGATAATATATGGTCTATTTTGGAGAATGTCCCATGTGCATCTGTGAAGAATGTGTATTCTGGGTGGTTGGGTGGAACACTCTGTAAACGTCTACTAAGTCCAATTGCTCACAGGTATGATTCAGTTCTGTTATTTCTTTGCTGACTTTTTGTCTAATTGATTTATCTCTTTGTGATAATGGGCTATTAAGATCTCCTGTTATAATTGTGTTCTTGTGTGTTTGGTTTTTCATGTCCATTAGTATCTGTCTTATATAGTTGGGTGATCCTGTATTTGGCACATATATATTTATAATTGTTAGTCCTTCCTCTTGAATTTTAGCACTAACAAGTATGTAGTGACCTTCTCTATCTCTTTTAATCATTTTAGGTTTGAAGTTCACATTGTCTGCAAATAGAATAGCTACTCCTGCTTTTTTCTGGGTTCCTGTTTCATGGAATACTATTTTACATCCTTTGACTTTTAATCTATGAGTTTCCTTTTGCATCTGATGTGTTTCTTGTACAGAGCATATTGTGGGGTCCTGTTTCTTGATCCATTCTATCAATCTATTTCTTTTGATAGGTGAATTGAGGCCATTTATATTTATGGATAGCACTGGTATGTACTGGCTCGACTTTGCCATGTTATGTTCCAGTTGTTTCTTTCTGCTTTTCCTCTTATTTAATTGCTTATCCTACCTGGATGTTTCTTTCTGTTGTTGTTTTGGGATTCCCAGTGTGTTACTTTTGGAGTCCTCTATTTCAGTGTCTCCTATCCTTGCTTCTGGTGAACTATATGTTTGAGACTGCATTTTCCTTTTTTGTTTTGTCATTTGCACTCTGCCTGGTGTTTTCTATGTGTAGGAGGGGATCACACACACTCTTTTCAGACACACCAAAGTCTTACGTTAGTTGGAGGGGGTTTTACTACTGGCCCTATTTATCCCCTGTACACCTCTATTTTAGGGGTATACTCACCACATTGATACAGTCAATCCAGTGTAGTCCAAATTTCACCACCTGGGAGCAAAGTTCCAAATTTTCTCACACTAACTGGATACTGCTGAGATCTTCTGATGTTCCAGGTGGGAGGGCAGGCCCATCTATAGCAGTCCAGGGCAGTTTTCAGTCTTGGGCGGGCCTCCTCAATGTTCCCGGTGGCAGGGCAGGCCCACAGGGGAGGTTTTGGGTTGCCTACCCCTGAGGCCAGCTTGTGTTGAGTTCCAGGTGGCAGGGCGGGCCCTCGGTGGAGCTTCCGGGCAGCTTACCCCTGATGCAGGTTTCTGCTAAGTTCGTGTATGTTTATTTTATTTCATTAATATTAAATGACAAGTTTCATTTATTGTAATTAGTTTTTACTCCTATGATTTTCTAGACATAATGAGAGGGGAATAATATTTTATAGCAGGTTCAAACATTCTCTATCTTTTGTATGTTGATTCCTTTCTGACAAGGACAAAAGAGAATTTACTGATTTCTTTGACAAAACAAATTCCAACATTGTAGATATTCAAAGACACGCAGTTAAGGGCCTGTGCTCCTGGTGGAAGGGCACCTGAACTCACACATCACTCTGGATCCCTCCTTTCATGGTGTGGCCTCTCACTGGTCTTGGTTGTTATGAGCTTTTTTTTCTTCTTTATGGTTCGGGCAGAAGCTAGGGACTCATCGTTTGTCTAATTCTGTTTGTCTAACTGAGCAGATTTGGAGTATCTGAATAGACTTTACTGAATGTGAAGGAACATACTAGGAGCTAGGAGCAATGGCTAAGTAGTTGTTGAGCTCAGCTGGGGACTCCCTCATGGATCCTGTGCTTCACTCTAGGACTGCACTCCTGGCCAGGCCTGATCCTTCAAATCCCATGAATTTAAAATTTCAGATTTGGTGTGAAAACCGTTATTTTTCCAGAGGATGCACAAGATATCTACATAAAGTTTTAGATAGGCTTCTTGTATAAGCATCTTTAGACTTAGAAAATATGGCTCAATTTTCAGAGATTTAATTCATTAAAGTACTACTTTACCACCCGTATTTAGCTATATCTGTTAAACAAAAACAATATTATTCCCCATAACCGCTCTTGAAATCATGCCTCCATCCTAGTTTGTTCTTTAATTTCCAGACACTTTTACTGCTTAAACTGGTCATGACACTTAAAGAAAATCTTACCAGAAGCCTCCATAATGTACTGTACCATCCCCCTCCATTTTTCATCAAATACTTCCATTCTCTTGCTTCTTTCTTCCTCTCTACCTCACATAGATCTTTATCTAGCAGTAGAAAGAAAAACGCATCTTATGAAAGCTTTAGAAAGGATTCAATTCCCTATATCAGAGTTCCTCTTCTCCTGGGACCTCATTATTTCTTTGTGGTACTTGCCCAGCAAATCAGGTCTGTCCTGTCGGCCCTCCCTCCTCAATTTTTAGCCCTCTGCTTTCCCATCAGATTTATCGAGATAGGTAGAACGCACTGTTTTTCCAGCTCTGGGCAATTCCTCAATAATCTAATTGGATTTCTAATGTTTAAATTTACATGTAAAAAATACTAGTATTTCTTCACATTTTATTTTATAGACAAGTAAACATCCACAAAGACAAGGGAGTCTGCTGCTTAAAGAATTTCTTACAACTAGAAGATTAAGGGGGCACATAGATTTGGGAAAGTTGGATTTTCTGTTAAGTTCAAAACAAACAAAGCAGGACAAGGGAAAAAGAAATGTGTCCTGACGAATGTTGCCAGAAGCCTGAAACCAAAGAACACATTTAAAAATCCTGTCTGCTCAGGTGAAAACTTGACAGGTGGCACCCTGAAGGTAGCTCGGACTTGTTCAGCGTGCCCTGCCCTGCGGCTTCTGATGTTCCAGTCTTTCCCCAGCAGCCAGGTCATGTGGGGTCTGGCCAGGCGTGTCACCCCTGCGGCTGGAGGCAGCCAGGAGGCTGATTCTCAGTGGAGGGTGCTTGCTGCCTTTTTCCTCCTTGTCGCTGATGGTGCGGAACCACTCTGCTCATCATTCTCTTTTAATCTGGCCCAGTGATGAAAAAGACCTAGTGGGGCCGCCTGGCAGGTGAGGAAGCATCCAGATGCCAAGCTCCAGGATTAATTTTGCTGGCAGTGGCTTCTGGGAGTCAGTTCCTTTTCCCTGACTTGGCTAGCAGACTAAATTAACCCCTCGCAGTCCAAAAGGCTCATTCAATGGGTCAAATTAGCAGTCCAGGTCTATTGGCAGGAAGATCTTTGAAATGCAGGAATCTGTGTTTAACCACTAGAGGCTGAAGTTTTAGTAGAGTCTTATTCTTCTGAAACACAAAGGACAGCAGTCCCTGGAGATGATAATGGGACTGAGTGACAGACGAGTGTACTTTCCTAAGCATCAGTGTTCATCAAAAGAAAAGAAAACCACAGTTTAAGAAGAATTTACTACTTCATGGGCATAATTCATGGGGGAAATGTTACTCCAGATAGCAGTTTGATGCACCTCAGGCACCGTGAGTGTGTTCACTTATATGCACAGCTCTCACTTTCATTTTGAAATTTTGCTTTTGTCTGACTCTGCCGTCATGAGATCTTGCCTCCACCATCGTGCTTTTTTTTTGTTGTTGTTGTTGTGGAAAAGTTTACGACTGAATGTCGCCAGGCAACAGTACTTTTGAAAGGGGCCCTAAATATTAACCTCATTTCAAGTGACTTGAGACTCTGGCAGACTGCAGGAGAGGTGACAATTTATTACTCTTCAGAAGCCCTAAAGCAGAGTAAATATAGATTTACCAGTGATAATATGAGAACAACAGATCAATTTGATTTTAAGTAAATCCTTCCCCGCAAAAACCAGAATTTGATTAATCCATTGAAGCTTGCTGGAATCACTGGGAACTAATCGAAACACAGATCAGTTCTCACATTGTTAAATGCACCTGGCTAAAGCAAAGGAACTACTCTGGAATTTTTTTTTTTTTGCTGCAGATTTCTATTTTTCAGTGATTGTTTATTCCCAAATTGAGGTATAGAATGTCCAGTTTCAAGACAGTTGAGAGCCTGAGATATTCAATTTATCCTACATGTAGAATGAACCAGCATTACCCAAGTTTTATAATGGAATGCCGCGCCTGTGTACTAGCATTTTCCCCCGTCTGTGTGCAGAGGTGGCTGTTTGGAACTGCTCTCTGGGACCCAGTAACCCTTATCTAATTTATTCTGCTTGTGTCCTAAGGAAGAAAATCCCAACAAATTCCAGAGAGATGCAATAATACTTTAGTGTTGTGAAAATCTTACTAGCACTTTGAATTTGCAGGCTGCTTTTTACTCTGAGTGTCTCAGAGAACTTTTTAAACATTTATGTATTTCACAAATATTTTTGACTAGTGCAGATCAACTCAGTTTACAGACAGAAAAACTGAGAAAAAGAGAAAGGGAATATCTAGAAATGCAAAGAAAGTCAATGCCAAGGTAGCCTACAAAGAAAATTGTACTAGAGTCAGTTGATAAGCCATCCACCCAAGAATTCAGTCATAAGGACTTTAGAAAAGTGTGGTGATTATTATGACCTCTTTCATTTTATAATTTAAACTGTGCTTCACATGTATTCTTGTATTTGCCGCTTGAAGCTCTCTCGATCCCCCCCTCCACACACTTTTTTTTTTTTTTTTTTTTGTCTTTTTGAGACAGAGCCTCACTATGCAGTTCAGGCTGGCCTTGGGCTCACTTTATAGCCCAGGCTGGTCTGGAACTTGCAAACAGTTCTCCTGCCTCAGCCTCCTGAGTGCTGGGACTACAACAGTATGCTACTAGGCCTGGCTCAGTCCCTGTTTTGGATGAATATTTGATCCCTATTTTTGGGTAAAATTGAGGAATATTAATTAATCTCATGTTAACCAGTAAAGTGGTATAATTAATGCATCTTACACTAGGGCCAAAGTCTTTTGAACCACTGCTCAGTACTTTTTCTTCTGCTTTGGCCCCTTAGTATAGTTGATATAGGGAGTTGAAAGATTGCTTGTGTCTCTTTTTAGAATGTGGCTGCTGATTCCAATAATTTTTAGGCAGGGAACATTTGAGAAATTATTCTAGCCTTAGTTCTATTCACATCCATGGACTCTGACAGTTAATTTACTATTTTTCAAAGGACGTGACCATTATTTCACTTATTTTAAGTAATAACGATGGCAATGATATTAACTCTACTAAGTCAAAGGTTGAAGAATGTCCATATAATGACAAAGTCTTCATATTTAGGCCTGATTTTTATTCTAGAGAATTTGATAAGCATTCTTTTATAGAGCTATTCTTGAGAGTTAAGTGGGTATTTTCTGAAAGTGCCATGAAGTTCTGATTCTATTGAACTGAAAAAAAAGAGAAATGATTTATGCACAACTGCATATAAATGATATGTGCACTATATTCCTGTGTGTCCAGGAAGCTCTATTGCTTTTTAATATTGCTTAATAAAATTGAATATGAGTTTTTTAAAGGTCTTACTTTGCTTTGCAAAATAAATAATAGGTCCAGGTGGCTTTTGTTCTGCTATAAATTTCATCATAACTTCAGGAAATTTCCCTGAATCATGTTGCTGCTCACTTTTGTGTGTGAGATATAAAGTGAAGAATTTGCTTTTCTTTTAATTCCTTCATCCTGGACTTCCTCAGGTGAGAAAAGTAATCATAGGGAAGCCTGTAGAACTGTGCTTTGACTATTACGAGCAAGGGAGTGTCAGTGGAAATGTTGACTAATGAATTTTTCCCAGTGAATTATGAGGTCTATAATCAAGCCTTATCAGTCGGCTGCTCCATCAAATCTAGTTAACTAACAATTTTCACCACTATTAATCCCTAGCCAAGGTTCAGTGCTTTGGACTAAAGCTCTGACCCATATAGAAGAAATAAAATACAGAAAGTTAAGCCTACTTTGAGAGAGATTCTGACTCAAGGTATTGACAAGGCTAGGTCCCCATAGGCCAACAATTCAGAGAAGTGTACAGATCCTGAATTAATTTCCAGTGATCTGCCTGTTGAAATCTCTACTTCACCAAGGTTTATTAGAAGAAGGAGTTGGTTTAAATTATGCTGCCTAAGTGAGTGGATAAAACTGGAGAACAGGTCCTAAAAATTGGGTTCTATGCCTCCCCCTTACATATCCAGAGGATATTGAAGATACATGTCAGAAAAATGGCAGGTCATGTTATTGACACAATAGCTTTACCTTGGTAGGTCAAGACAACATTGCAGAGATGAGGGATCCAGCGTTGCTTATGTGGATTAGAGCTAACTCATGTGCAAATTTCTTGTATGTCTTTCAGGGCCTCCTTTATATGTACCTTTCAGGCCTCCTTTATACGTACCTGCTCCACAGGTTTTTCTCAATTGTTATTTCTTTTTCCTCAGCTCTTGCTGAGGAAATTATATCTTTTTGATGCCATTTATCAAGCTCATATTTTATTTTAATTAAATGTTAAATATTCTCTTTTTACTTTAAACTTGAAGCCAAGTCTGTGTTTTATTTATCTTGGAATACTAAAAACCTTTAAGCTTTACTTTATACATGCACATATAGTTGTTAAGTAAATCAATGAATTTCTATAACTGAAATCTTACCATTAACTGTCCTTCAAAATATATACTGATATCAATGAAATTATAAATTAGAAAAGAATCATCTATCATATAAGAGAGAAATACATGCACACTATTTCCTTTTAAAATAGATACATTCTAGTAAAGCTTGACAGATTTTAAAGACAAATGTAACATTTTTGTATGTTTTTATCATAAAACTGGATAGAAAGAGCTGTGGAGAGAATTGATTCTGAATTGAAATTTATGGCTGGATAATGTATAATGTAGTATATTATTTCTTTAGATGGCATATTTTATATTACTTTATATGTTTTACCAATGTTATTGTTACTGTTGTTTTAGTGAAGTTTTTGGAAATTATATGATATTCAGGAAAAATAATTTTCTAATGAAATAATAAAATGAAACTTCAAAAATAAATGTCATACTGAAACATGGAAACTTAATGAGTATATTAAATGTGAGGAAAAAAAGCCTGATCCCACAAGAGGAAAGTTCTATTTTTATGAGGAATTGGAGGTGAATTATCACTGCTTGTTTTTTTTTTTTGTATAATTTTCTATAGTCATAACTTAGGTTTACAGTCTGTACAATTCAGCTTAGTATATATTATTTTGTTTTAATAAACTCCCTGAAAATCTCAGTGGCATACACAAATAACAGTCATTTTTCATTCATGCTTGTTCTGGATCAACCAGGACTCTGCTCTAAATTCTGTTCCTTGAGGACCCAGACTGACAGTAACCTTATTTTGTTATTTGTTTATTTCATGTGTCTTAACATAAGACAGACAATCAATACCCTAAACAAAAACTATATGGCTGGATTTATTGCTTCTCTAAGCGGGGGTAAGATTGTGTGGATCAGACACGTTTTTTTCAGCAAAGCAGCAAACTGACCTTTTATAGAATTTTTGGAAGCGTGGAGTCTTGGAATTGGGACCATGACAAAATGATAATGTGCTGACCCCAGCTACAGAAGCATGTTTTCTGGGGTGGTACTGTCCCTGACTGGTTGATATCAGAAGGTATTTCTTGTGTAAGTCTACTCACTACTGGTTGACTTTCAAACTGTTACTGATTGACCAATGTTCTTATTACTATGGCTGTAAAACTGTCAGTGATTGACTGAAAAGGTTGAAAGAGTTCTGGTGTTTCTTGTTACTATGGCTACTGGATAGTTTTTTTTTTTTTCTTTTATGAGTGTGGAACTTTTATTCATCCATGTTAATCAGAGAAAGAAGGTGATGAAACCATGGGAAAGATTTAAATTTCTATTGAAAAGTGACATGTATCACTTCCATTCACATTTTATTGTTTAAAGAAAATCATGTAGATAATTGTAATAGCAATGGAGAGGGGAAGTACAATCAATTCATAGTGAGGGACAACAAATATTTTGAACAATAGTAGGATTTGCTACTCAGGTTGAAGTAATGGTGGAAGAGAAATACAATGTACTTATGTCAACAGAAAGGGTGCAATATCTTTTTAAAAACATAGCCAAGCACTGTTATTACATGAATAAGTCCCTTTAAAACAAGATTTTAAGATTATCTTCTTATAAGTAACTAGTAGTTTGATCAGTAGCTAGAAAATCATGTTCATGAAAGTCATGAATTGTTTTGTAATGTCTATTTTCTGTAGTTAATTCTAAAAAGCAGAAGTGTATTCTGTAGATCTTTATTTTCTATCATACCTGACTTACAAGAAGAAAGATATGACCCAATAAAAACAAGGCCATTCTAGTTGCAAGACCAACCCATTAAAATACCACTTTGCTCATGTCACTTAAAATCTCATCAAGAGCTTTTGCAAGCTAGAGTGTGAAGTCCAGTTTTCTCTGGGCTGGCATTTTCAGCTTTATTCATTTTTAACACCTTATATGAAAGAGATCTCTGACAATAAGATTAATAATAAATTCTATTATTCTCTAATTTTGAAGAGTCTTAGAAAATGCTTTCATATAAAGTTACTTATTTAATATCAGACAAACCTTTGCCTTATTGTTGAAATGAAAACCAACCAATCCAGTATGGAGGCTCAGAGAAGCTCAGTGTTCCAATGCTTGTCAGGGAGTAGAAGCTGGGATTCCTCTCAGGCCTAGTATGCTATAATCAGTTAAACCAGGTGAATTAACCTATGCATTACCCTCCCTCAATCCCTTTTGCTTTAGTTGCTTCCTGCTTTTAATCATATTATTCTACCCTTTATAATGTGACTCAGATGGTCCATAAGTGGGCAGATAAAGAAAAGCTGTTTCACTTAGGTTGAGTAGTTGACAAGATTTGTCAATATTGAACAGATGTTCTCTATTAATGAACTGACCATTTGATTAAGTTTTGACTTGGAGATATTTTCTGAGCTTTATTTTACAGAATTTTAAAGAACAATTTAATAAAATTTCCTCATATTTCAAAACTTCATTAAGGATATATAGACCCTTAAGCATATATAGACCTGAAGATGCTTCTAGTCATGTAGACATGAATTCATGAATAAGTATACACATGCATAGAATAATGCTAATGCCACCTGATATTTATTGACTGCTTATTTTGGGCCTCAGGCTGCATTTTGCATGTATTATCCTTTTAATGCTTGTCATACAGTAAATATGAGGTACGAACTATATAATGTCTTGTACAGATACAGTTTTCACAGCTGTGAACAATAAACTGAGCTTCACAGCCCATAGCTGACACTTTTAACACAAAGCCTGCTTTCATAGCAATAAATGTGTGTGTGTGTGTGTGTGTGTGCGCCTCTTCACATGTTTTCTTTTATAGACATTATAGGAAAAAAGTAGATGAGAGAAGTCCACTAATTATCTGAGACATTATCAGTGTTACAAATGTGTTTGGATCAGTACAATATATTGGTGTTTTGCCTAAAATTCTGACATATAAACTGCTATATGCTGAGCAGCAGGATTCTTAGCTTTTATTGGATGTTAATCAATATTATCTTAATGACAGCTATGTTTTCCTGACATAAAAGCAAGTCCTTCACACTTTTTGTCCTGCTTCTTTCCCGAGTTATTTTAGACTGCTTCACCCTGGTACACAGATTGTCGAATAATCTCATCTTTGCATGGTACACTGCTAATATACTCCAGACACCACTATGTGAGTTTAAATTACCCAATGCCAATAAAATACTCACTTTCAGTGTCAAACAATGTGTGGAAGAAACATGCTTCACTTCCATTTATTTGTGAACATGATGTATTGGCTGTATAAACATAGTACTTAGCATGAAAAAACATAGTTTTCAGAAAAACAGACTGTTTTATTATCTTCATTTTTCTTCTCTGCATATTTTTTCTCAGAAATGTACAAAATATGTTTTGTTATTGCCTCGCTTGGCACTTTCAGGATGGCTCTTTTAGGATGAACAGGTGTTAGATTCCCAAGCAGAACAATGAAAGGTACACCGTGAAGCCTGCCTTCTGCAACAGTCCACAGGGAGGGCACAGAGTGAGTCACCTGGTAGAGGTGGTCTTTAACTAAAGGTCAGGTAAAATTGTACTGGGAGCTTTGTGATTAGCTTCAAGTGGCTTTTTTAGTTGGGATGGGCTGAACCTGTGAGAATTGGAGGGGAAAAAATTCTAAAGCCAAGGCTCCTTGTTCTCTCACTTTTCTCCATTTTAAGAAATATGAAATGCTGACTTGTCTGTGATTTTTTTCTCTTTATTAGATTGAGCAAAGGGCTGGACTACAGGATTTTTGTTTAAGAAGTTTGTATTGAAGAATAATGGAACATGCACATTGGTTTAGAAATTATTTAGAGCTAAAGACATTTGAAAAATAACCTACAAGAAGGGCATCATAATCTTTTTCTTTGTGAAAATAAGGTGTAAAAACTCAACAAGGAGTCATAATCAAGAGCATTCTGTAGAAACATATTTCACTTAAAAAGTGTTTGTCTCTCTCTTTCCGCCCTATGTAATTTATTTTTCCACAACCTCTCTTTGTTTAATCTTATATCAAAGCATTGAGTTTTGTCAGTTTATTGGGTTTTCATTTCCTTCTTAGGGATCTCATGTGAAGTAAACTTATGTACATTTTTTCCTTTTAATATATCTTCTGTTTTATTCTCAATCCCAACATGGATCCTAAAAGACTAGGTGTAAAAGCTTGTTTCTCCTACAGTAAATACTTGGAAGAAGATAAAAACTGTATTCCAAGACTTCTTTAACTGCTTACTATGGACAGGGTGGCTGAAAACATTAGAAACATATTTTCTCACAGCTATAGATGCTGGAATTCCAAAATATACCAGCACACTCACACTATCAAAGGCTCTCAAATGTACTTCCCTGGGTTCTTGTGGTCACTTGGAATCTTTGATGTTCCTGAGCTTCTAGATGAATCATTCTGATTTGTGCCTCCAAACTCACAAGAGATCCTTCCCTGTAAGTAGTTCTGATCCATATTTCCCTTTTATTACAACAGTACTAGCCCTTGGGCTAGTTCCCACCATTATCCAATATGATCCCATTTTAAATTGTTTACATCTATAAAGATCCTATTTCCAGACAGGTTCACATTCTCAGATACTAGAGGTCAGAATCTGAAGAGTATCTCTTGTGCAGGACGTAGTAATACCCATTCCAAGGAGCAAGGCTAAAACTCTAGAGTGGAGCAAAGGAATAAGCAAAAATGAACTTGGTGGGATGGTTAGCTCTCGTCGTCATTTCCTTGATTTCTTTCAATCTTACATCAAATTGTAAAACAGCTCTAAAATCTGCTAGTTTGTCCTCCCAGACTTGCAGCTCCAATTGTGTTCCTGTGAACTCTTGAAGAAAGTAGAGCTCTATTCACCAGATTGTACTATTTGATAACACTCTTTCCCGTAATGCATGTAGTAATTATGTACTAAAAATATGCCAATAAAAAGAGGTATCTACTTGTTTCCATCTAATAAAAACACTAAAAATATAAGATATGAAACAAGACTATTCTTTTTGCTTCAGAATTAACAACCATGTTCCACTGAGTCCTGGAAATGCTAATAAAATTATTGTTTAAAACAGAACACCAAAATTGAAGAGTTTTTTAAAATAAGCTTTCAATCTAGACTGCTATTCCCAATCACTGTCAGCAGTGCCTCATGAACTGCCCTCTCCCACTGCCATGCCTATGCCAAGGACTGAGGAGTCAGAGACTAGCCTGAATGGTATATCTTTATCACTTTATTCCCATAGGGTAGTGGGGAGTGTTGTCACTTTCCTCTTCTTCTATCTTGGAGTATTTCTACATCTGTCATAAAGCTTGCAAAGTAATGTAAGTATCCTCTACCTACTTTACGTCCACAGCCTTTACAGTGTGAGCCTTTACAGGTCCTTCTAACAATAGGTGGGATCTTTCTCCACATCTTCTATATAGATTGGTATCATGGCTTGTCTTGGGCGATACAATATAGCAGAAATGAAGTCTGAGTGTAGGCTACAAGAAGCTTGGCATAGTTCCACCCTACCTCTACAGTTTAGCCATGAGAACAAGCCCAAGTCAGCCTCTTACATACGAAGGACATGTGGAAGGGAAGAGAGCTGCATTGTCCCAGGTGAAGGTATCCTGGATCAGGGCTTATTTCCAGGTGAGTCATCTGCTGACTGTAGTTATGTGAGTGTTTTCAGAAGAGTTCAGACTAACCTCAAGTGGATTCCAGAAATTTTATTTCAGCCTTAGACTTTTGGACAGGATGTGTGATTGTTGTGTTAAATTTCTAAGTTTTGGGGGGCTTTGATACATAGCATTATGACACAAAAGTTAGTGCCATGGTAAAATATTGTCATAGCCAATTCCCAAAATGTGTATCATTTTTGCAACAAGATGATTGTTACTGTTAATCATGTGACAATTTGATTGAATTAAGAAACTCATAGCCTAAGGTTAGGCATACTTTTGGATGTATGTGGATGGCTCATGGACATATAGCTTTTGGTAATACATATGCAGTCCGGTCCCTTGCTCTCCTGCACTATTCCTCTGTTCTACTTCCTGTCACCATGAAGGAAGCAACTTTATTCTGTCTTGCCCTTCTACCATATTTCTGCTAAGGGCCTGCTGACCATGAATCCTGTCAAGCATGAGCCAAATTAAACTTCTTTTCCTGTAAGCTTTGGGTGTCTAATACAATGATAGGTAGAAGCTGGAAACAATTATGACCTTTGTTATGCAGGAGAAAACATTTACATTTATGGATTATGGTAATTTGGAAGATAGAAATGTTCCTTACTCATGTTTGGACTTGATCAAGATGGTTTCCAGGCAAATGTTGAAAAAAGTGTCATCTGGTTGTTCTTGGCTGCGTGTGATAAGGAAACCTAAAGAGAGAGAAGAGCTAAAGAAAGATTTGGCCAGTTTACATAGAAAATTTAGATGATGTAGAGGACCTTCTTTGTTAGAAAATAAAAATATTTCTCATCTTCAGTCTCTTTTGCCAGTAACTGTTACTCAAAGTAAAATAAAACCTGGAGACAAAAGTCAAATTATTGCAAGACTGTGAGCTACTTTATTAAGACTTATAAAGAATTAAGGTCACACTTAATAACCTTTGTAAGCTGCATAAATGAAATTTATTAGTTATTATGAAGTTTACTAGATGTTCTGGCAACTTCCTGTAGTTCCCACACTCTTGCAGGTTTAGGTAGGAGGACTACACATTGGAACACAGCCTGGACAGCTTAATGTCTCAGTGAGACCCTGTCTAAGAAAGGGTTGGGGGAGTAGTTTGGAGATGTAGCTCAGTGCACAGGCCCTGGGTTCAGTCTCCAGGCCCCAACAATAGCAACAACAACAACAACAAATAATAATAATAATAATAATAACACTAGCACTCAGAGAAAACCAAAGCCAGCTAAAGAGGACTTTTTAGGAAACATATAGGTGTGATCAGTCTCACATGAATCTGATACCAAAGTTACCATGCTTACATTTAGAAAGTGACAAAGAAAAACTATTTTGCGTGGTATTTTTGGAACACGAGGAAGATAATCATGTGCATAGAAAGCCTGCAAAGTTTTTTAAATTGGGTTTTATTGATGAAACAGCAGCCAAGGTGAGTTAAAGAAGTGACACCATTCAAATTTCAAAAGTAACCCAGCACCTTTAATATTATTGGAATAGAAATTGTGTTGAGAAAACTGTCCAGCTGGAAACATAAAAGAGATATGAGATAGGATGTGATGGAAAAACAACCTTCCAAACCTAAAGAGATAAGAAGATGGCAGCAATATTGGAAGAGAACACTGGTCGAGTGAATAACTTTCAGATAGCAGAACCAGGCTTGCATAAAGAAATAGTACCTGATGCCATATGGAGACTCCTGACATCATTTTTCCGGCAGAATTTTTAAATTAGACAGTGATTGTTTTGTGTCTCTCACTCTTTATATTTTTGGATGGGAGCATTATTTTTGAGTTAAAGGATATTCTGTCCCAGGATTATCATTCATTTGAGTTGTGGAAAGCTTGTCCACCCCTTTTTTTTTAAACACTCTGGATCATGAGAAATCACATCAAGACCTAATATAGAATATGGATATCATGCCATAATAAATCCTTTTGGAGATTTTGGAAGGTAATGAATATATTTGGCACATGGAATGTTATGAATAATGGAGGATGCAGTGCTTTTGTAGAAATTTTTTTCAAAAGTTATCCTACTTGTCGCTCTATTCATTTATTTTGCTTGCTATTAGAAATGTAAACATGCAGTTTATACTACAAGAAGTGAGGTTTATTTCCCTATTTCTTGAATGACCTTTATAATGACCCTGAGACTTTTCTTTTGGGCTAAATAATATATTAGAAGTGATGATTTTCCAGTTCAACCTCTATACTTTAAAGAGCTTTGAATAAATCCTCTCATCCTTTTGGAATCTTGTCAGTTTTCAGGAGAACACAGTCCAGTTATCCTGCCAGTAACAGAACATAGAAAAGAGCTGAGTCTTCTACTTGGGACCATGGCAAATCAGCTCCATCTGACCCACCTGCTGAATTCATGTGTATGAGTGAGCCTAGTAGAGATGAATTTATCCCTGCCCAGACCAGCAGAACTCTACAGGTGGATCTAGATTCTTGAGAAAAAACTTACATGCTTGTTTGAAGAGCATCTCATAATGAAATATGAAGGGTTGGAGATGAAACTTAATGTGAAGGCTCTGAGTTCAACCCACCCCCCAAAATAGCATTATATATTTGTGTAGTTTCTTGTGAAGTGATAGCCCAAACCCCATCTATAAGAGTTGCTCACTTCTGCCATGGTCATTTCTTGAAGGACTCACCCCTTAATACTTTCATTTGTGAGTAAGTTTCAACATATGACATTTAGGGGACACTCAGATCATAGCACTACCTAAACTATGACAGAAAATGTTCAACTGAATCATCCATAGAATTTGAGACTGTCCATAAGAATGGAAGATTAGCTTGTGTCACATTGCAGGGATTCTGTTTATGCAGTGGATTCTGTCCCCTTTCCCTCTGTGTTAGCTTATTATATAAAACACTGGGAAAATGTGAAGGAGTTTAAAAGGGTGCTGTGGAACCAAGCAACCAGCCCGTCTCCCTGGTAAGCAGCCATGGCTCCGGCAAGTGGCAGCCGCTCCATGGGGAGAACCACCCAGCGTCTCCCGAGATCCATGCCATGTTGGGACTTAGGGTGCTGGCAAACCAAGCAGCCTGCTCGCCTTCCTGATAAGCAGCCATGAGCCTACTGGTGCAACCCTCCCCCTGCCACCCCGCCATTAGCAAATGAGAGTCAGAGGTCTGAGCATCTCTGGGGAGGTTGACCATATGCAATATAGCAAATAGGGGGTATTGCCTTCTACCACCTCTTTGAAGGCACATATTATTATCACTGTTTTGCTTTGTTCTGATTAATGGTATTGCTCTATTCAATATTCTGCTTTGATAAGTTTTGTAATGTTCTGTATTTGGTTTGATTTTGCTATACCTGATTGAAAGAACAACTAATGTGAAGATAATGAGATATACTATGGCGCCTATTATTGCTATCCTGGTAACCTGTTGTGACATTCTGCACCAATTTCATTGTACTGTCTCAACTGGCTATGTTCTGTCTTGTTCTGTTGTATTTCACTACCTTCAAAACAAAAAAAACCCACCATGCTGTATCTTTTTCAGTTAATCAGGGGAAGTGCATAGCAAATAAGTAATGATGGGAGAGTTAGCAGTGGACACCTCCCTTCTGAGGGCATCAGGGACAGGTCAGTGTCAGAAGATGGACAGTGACAGACAACAGAGTAGTGCAGCCATGGGAAGAGACTCTTGCTACCCCTTTCCCCTTGCTTCTATGTTTTCAGTTTAAAAGATGAAACCAGAAAGTACATTAGGAGATCATTGTCACTCCCAGCTCCAATCCCCACAGTTGATAAGAGGGAAAAGTCAAATATGAAACTAGAATTTTAAACCACCCTATATTTTTATGACTGAAAGTGACCCCAAATCAATGTGATTTACCTAAAATAGAGAAGAGATGTGACAGGGATTAGAGAAAAATAAAACTATTTCTAGTGTCTGAAGAGATTAAAATTGTTCACTAAGATGATTATAAACAGCTATACATACTACTGACTTCATTTACATCTGTGTTTTATGATTTGTGAAACAAATTTACAAATATGGTAGAATATATTTGTGAATAAAAGTACCTAACATTAAATGTTTTCTAAACTGTAGTTTTATGAAAATTTAGTGTTGTCAATTATATTTTCAAATATTTATTTCCATATATATTATCATCTTAAAAAATAGAATGAGATTTACCAAATATTTAAAGCTATTTTCATTGCTCCAAAATTGAATGCTTCCTTTTTCTCTATGATGATTTTTCAGGACTGATTACAAGTAACAAAAATAAGAGAATTTTCAAATTTCTGTCTGATTTATGCTACACATCAGGATATTGTATTTCAAATCTTGGGGTTAATTTCAATCCAAAAATATTCAATTTTGTGGATAGATTAAATTGTTGAATATTTATATATTGAATTGATGCTGAATATTTATATACCATCCACTTTGCTGAATTCTGACGTGAATTTTGCATTCATTATTGGTTCTATATTATTTCATGTGTGTTTTGCTCTCTCTTAGGGTTCTCCAGAGAAAGGCTCATGCAATTATGGGGACTGGTAAGTACAAAATGGCAAGTGCAGTGTGAGATGGATTACTAGAGTCACAGGGAGGGGCTGAGATAGTGCAAGTCGGAAGGTCATCTGCTCTGAGTCTTCGAGGTCCCTCTTGCTTGTGGGTAGTCAGTGTTTTGTTCAGGCCTTCAGCTTATTTGATGAGGATTATATTATGGAGCCAGTCTGTTTCTTTTATAGTCCACTCATTGGAATGTCGGTGTCATCTAGAAACAGCCTCACAGAAACATAAAGAATAATGTTTGAACAAATATCTGAGCTCCATCATCCCAGCCATGTCAACATACAAAATCGTTCTCTGTGTGTGTGTGTCTCTGTCTCTCTCTCTTGGATTATATTTACAGTTTGCTTCTTAGATTTCCTAGAAGTTGTATAGTCTCATCAATAACTTTTTCCAAAGGCTTTTGGGGTGAATTATTTGGCCTCCTATTTTCCCATTTAATTAAGCATCTAGCCATTCTTTAGCAATGATTTGATAGACCAAAATACTGATACCTTACTTACACTTCTCCTTCACAATATCCACATTACTCTATATGGGTAAAGCTGATGTGTTTATATCTCAAATCAAGCATAATATTGTTACATTCAAACCATTTAAATATGAATATAATATAGATATGTCCAAAGCTGTATCCTTTATGACTGTGTTCATCCTCATTAATGCTGTAGCCATGTTTATTTATCCTGTCCAACAAAGATTTAATATCATAAACTTCCTGCTGAGATCTGTTCATATCTATGACTCATAGACTTATCCTCATGCATCTGGCCAAGCATGTCACATCCTTGTATTGTAATGACATTTTCAAACTATGTATCTGCACTGATTCTAGCCACAAACTTCTTATTTGCAACATTAAATTCATCACTATTCCTTCCATTTCTCATCTTTACTCCTTATGCTCTTTTACTTTTTACTTGGCCATAAAAATTTGCCTTCTCTTTCCCTTCATCCCATCTTCCATTATTTTGTTATGACAATAAAGATTTTTTCTAATGAACACTATGGTGTAGTTTCCTGTCTCTAATCCAATGGACATAACTTGATTTATTTTTCTAAAATTCCATTTACTTTATAAGACACTATTGGTTTGCATGGAATATTATTTTTTCAGTGAAATATATTATTACCTACATAAAAGTTTAAATTTACCTTGACATTCAAATCTTCCACACTTGCACCCTTTCAGTTCTGGTTCACTTCCTATTATTCTTAAACGTTAATGACTTATTCCAGCAAGGATGATCTTATTACTCTGACCGTATAACCTACTTGTGCTAGCCTGTGAGCTTTTGCTCAGACCTTTCTGGCTGACCCCCCTTTTTCCCTCATGTCTCATATCCAGGTTCTTGCCTACCTCAGTCAGTGCTCAGATGCACTCTGACTTCCTCTGGGTACTCTGTTCTAACCCCACCCTGTCAATCTGAGCTACCTCTCTCCAGACTATACAGTCTTTTCGTCATCAGATTTTGTTAATTGAAGATGACATCTAGCAACTAATTATTTATAACCTATCTGTTCGTTGAGAAGGAAATCTGTATACTTCTCACATGCAAATTTTTGCATTTCCAATGCATTTTAACATATATTCACATTTTGATTCTTAAAACAACCTTGTCAGAAAGAAAAGACAGATATTACGTCTTGCTTGAAATTGAGGATAGTGAGGCTCAGAGAGTTCACTGGTCAAAGTTCTTGGGTGACTCCTCATGACAGGGTTTTTAACAAAGGTCTTTTATTTCTTTTTTCTTACTCCTCCAACATACTTCAGGATCAGTATACTGATTAAATAAATGCTGTGAGTGTGTGGAATCATTTTATAATTTGCATAGACCTATATACAATAAATGTTTTAAAATCTATGTTTTATCTAAATAAAAGAGGCAAGGATCACACTTTGTGTTCTCAGTGTTCACCTGTTCAAAAAGTACTTATTTTGCCATGATTGTACGAAGGTACTCTATAGGCCTTACACAGTTTATAACCAGATGGAGAGACACACGAGTAAGGAGAAAATACAGTACATATGACAGTGCTCATAATGGAGGGACAAATGAATGTAATGAAACTGGAAAATTTAACAGGCCTAAATTTCTGTCAATTTATTTACGAATCTACAAATTATGTTATTGGAAGGGGGGACAGAAAATAGGAATATGAGATTAAGAAGGCAAAAAGTGAAGAAAAAAATATTTACTCAAAACAGGAAGAAAGACACTAAGATTGAGCATGTCATTTTGTGTCAGGAACTGTAGTAGACTGTGACATATTTAATTATCACAAACTATTTTGAAATGTCATTATCATTGCCACTGAAACTAAAGGATAGAGAAGTTAAAGAATTTTCTCAAGGTCTTACCAATCATTTCAAGTTCATAGTAATGATCACAAACCATCAAACATTAGATATACAGGCATTGTCTAAAGTATTATTTTTATTTAGAAATGTCTTCCTTCCTCATTGTTTCTTATTTTAAACATAGTATTTGTGTATCCCTGACATATCACTAGCCTAAAGTCCATGTTGGCACAACATGAAGTTAGGTTTCACAAGAGAAAGAACAGACATTTTAACAAACACCCCCCCAAAAAAAATTTCCAGAAAAGATTTTTTTTGGTAACATTGCTATTTTAGAACATTTTGAGAACTTCTGCATACTTCTGAAAGCCATACTTATCCTACTTTGACAGTTCAACCAGCCATTGATAATTAAATAATAAGCCAGATTTTTGCTAATAATATATCTTTGCTGTGCTTACATGTACAGCTGCCACCAACAACAATCTGATGAGGGTAGAAGGAATACTATGGAACTGAAATACAAAGGAATCCACAGTAGAATTACCTGGGTGGTAATGTTCACCTGCAAAATTGCATACTATATCTCAATACTCTGACAAATATTTACGTAACAAATCAAGCAAGAGAATCTTTTCAACCTTTTTGGAACCAGATGTACCCTAGATTTTTATCACCACCTGTATATTTAATCCTATATATGAAAATATCATATTAATTATAACTGCTCCATTAATTACAGTTGATTATTTAGGACATGAGGTGGTGAATATATCTTTCAGTGCAGGTGGTAGGATTCTGACTCTTAGTTGAACTATCATATTCATAGCAAGCTGGACAATTTATTTGTAATTCACCTTGAGTGAAATTCATTTCATCAGGAATGTAGATACTTCAATTATTAGGGAAATCACAGACCTTTTTGTTGTAGTAATTTTTCTTTTCATTATAAATTTTTTCCTATGGAAGAAAAATGACTTTGCTGTAATTGGTTTCCACTATACTTTATTCTTTTATGCATACACCTGTCATCTTATCTGCATGTCTTTAAGATTTAAGGCTACAGGATTGGCTCTAGTTCATAGTGGTATTTGTGATGCACTACGGATTGAATTGAAATCCTTTGAATTTATTTAGGCTGTGACATTTTATGGCAGATTAATTAAAATGATTCGTCGTTTCTTTAGCCTTAGTGGAATAAGTGAACATGTTTCTAATGTGAAATTCTTTCTTTGGCCCCTGTCACTTCTTGCCTGATTCCTTTAGAAAGCTCTACCATAAATATTTCCCCTACAAGTTATTTAATAATGGTATTTTGGCTGCATGTGAAGGTAATCTTGTGTTTGTAGGAAAGGTCAAAAACACTTGCCTTACCAGGTTCTTCCAACCCAATACCTGTTGTTCAATCAAGGCTTACACTAACTGGGAATGGAATTTGGAATCACAAATGCAGCATGAGGCTCAGTTGTTATGATTTGTTCCAGTAGTGCTTCAGCTAGACCTGCTTGAAAAACAAAAATTGGAGAAAGCCTTATGCCATTTAAGACAAATTGCCAAGAAACTGACTCTTAGGAGAAACTGATTCCTAGGAGTCAGTTTCTTCTGAAGACAACACAAATTCACATCAGGTAATGTCAAATTCTTCAACTATCCTCTCAGATTGGTGGTTCCTTCACATAAAATCTGTATTATAACTCTAGTTCTGGGTTTTTTGTTTTTGGTACTAGGCATCAAACTCATAACCTCACACTTACCTGGCAAGTGCTTGAGCCACAGAGCTAAATCCCCAGCCAATAGCTGTATTAGGAAGTGACAGTATCCACGTGTCATTACCTATGAATAAGCTAGCTTCAACTGTAACCATTTTCAAAGATTTTGTCTGTTTTACACAATCCAGTCAGTATGTAAGATATATGTAATAGAATAGAATACAGTTTAAAATAAATGAACAAAAAGTTAACTCCAGGTTATTTTCTTAGCTGATTTTTTAGTTTGTTATCTCTCTTTTTTCCCTCTTTTTTCATTTTCTCTCTAGATTGCTGGTCTCATTTGATTACTTTGCTGCACATTAGCTGTGGTAGAAACTGAAATTAGACAATGCTAAAACTTGTTAACAGTTCTAATAAAAGATGCACTAAGATTGAAAGAAAAATCTGAGAACTGAAGAAAAATTTAGAAAACACACATTCAATTTCATCATTTTGACATGAAATTTTAGATTTAGGTGTCAGATGAATATTGTGAAAGAGATCAACTTGGCAAAACACTTAATGAGTAATGAGTAAAACAAGGTTTAATATAAAATGGAGTTTTACTTATAATATCTCTATCAAAAATTGAGAGTTGAATAATACATTTGTTAAGTCTTAAAATGCCATGCCTGATAAGATAGCATATTTTTGTTTGCTTTAGTTGCTCATTTCTGGTCTACACTGCAATAACTACTACTTTTAGTTTACATAGAATTACTGCTCATAATAGTTACATCCCAGGTTTTAAGTGTTTGGTGCTACTAGAATCCAAGTGTTTTGATTCCAATATAAAGTTTCTTTATATCTTATTGCATTTAAGATAAAAAATAAGAATTATTAAAATATACATTGGAATTATATTTGTTTTCATTTTATCTTATGTTTATACCCCCTTTTCCCTGAGAGATAGAACAGAGATTCTAAAAAGCTATAGACAAGTATCAGGACCATTTCAGTCCCAGGCACCTTTGGTAGCTACAAGAGGAGACAGTTCATTGTTGTGACTGTTGTACAGCTAACACTGGATGTGGGCTTCCAAATGCTAGATCTTTCATGAGGTTCATTTTATGATTCCTCCGAGCCTTCTACTATTCAGTTCTCTGCCTGGTGATATTGTTGAAACACATTCTTTTTCACTGTCGTCCAGATGGCTATTGTTAAAAACTTTACACACAAGTTTAATAGTTTATTTGAAAAAAAAAACTATTAGGCTAGGACTTAAAACTGAGGAAAGGTTCAAAGGGCTCAGTAGCATGAGCTGAGGGTTCTATAGCTTGAACCTGGAAATAAAGTGAACGACCTCTTGACTGGCTATATCCAGATATTTGTCTTATTTGGCTGCAACCTGATGGGAAGTTCCAAGTTATATAACCAATGGACTAATCAGCTTTCTGTGATTGCCCAAAGCTTAATTCAAAATTAGTTAACTTTTGCATAGAGAAACAAACAAGCAACAGAATGAAAAGAAAAATTTGCATGTTAGTTTTTCATTACTGTGACAAAATAACCGAGAATATGAACTTGAAGAAAGAATAATTTATTTTGGGCTACAAGTTTAAGGGTTTCAAACCATGGTCATCTGGCTTTATTGTTCTGTGGTGACCAGAACCATAAAGGTGGAGAGGAAGTAGAGGAGCAAGGCTGCGTACCTCATTGTGGTCAGAAAGGAAAGAGCCCGACAAGGGCCTGAGGCCAATATTTACCCTTCACAGCCATATCTGTAGTGATCAGCTCAAACATATAAGTACCATCTCCTAAGAAGTTCGTTAAGCTGGGAACTTGGGTTAAGCCACTGATGAAATTAGAGCCTTTCTCATCTCCAAATCCTGGTGCACTGGGGATCGAAAGCCCAACACGCAAACCCTGGGGGTATATCATATTCAAACTGCAATACAACCTGGAAATGGGAGAAAATATTTGCAAAGCATACATCTGCTAGGAGGATAATACACAAAATATATAAAGAACTCAATTTAAAAGCAAGGAAAAAATAACATGACAAAATGAGCAAAAATATGTAACTCACCTTAGCTACATAATTCAAAACAACATATGATTCATAATAAATACATACTAATTTTTATCAATTTGAAAAATTAGATGTAAAGAACAGCCCTAATTTAAATTTTGGTTTTAAGTTTAGAAACCATCAGCCTTCTGCTTATTTTGCTTTAACAGTGTAATCTACAAGCTCCTGATTCTAGGCTTTTCTAACTACAGCTGGTGACTGAAGAACTGGCTTAAATCCAGTAACTGAATGTAGTCTCCTTATGAGTTGTGTCAAATTCATAAACTCTTGCAGCTAAGTTTGGGGAATAGAAACTCTTCTTATGCAGCATGTCCTATAATTTTGGTGTGTTTTTCCTAGCCACTTCCTGGTCATGACTGACATATTTGCCCTTAGTTATTTTACCACTCTCAAAAGACAGGTACCAGTCCCCAGAATGAGGGTTATAAATAGGGCATCATAATGGGAGAAATAAATGGCCCACAACTACTAATCTCATGCAATGGAGGAAAATGGAAAGACATAGTTATCATCTCTTGACTTAAATCTTCTCAGGAAAAGCTACTTTTTTTTTGGAGACTTATTTTAAATTTGAAATTCTAGGACAATGAATCAAGTTTCTTTTGACCATGACTACCCTAAACTTAGCTTTTCTAGTCATTTACTGATTTACACTATGAACTGTGAACTATTTCAATAAATATTCCTGCATTAGTTTTTCTTCTTAGGAACTAGAAAGTTATTTTAGGTGATACTATATTTACAAAGTACTATTTGCTTAAACAGATAAATAAATTGTTAGAAATTTAATCTGTATAACATTAATTGTGTATTATATTTCTAGTTTTGATTATCATGTCCAATAAATGACTACATGACAATAAAAACACAACATTTGATGACAAACATTTAAATCTTGGGTATAGACTCTGAGAAAAACTTATCTCAGTTCCAGAACTGCCTTCAAAATCCTAGTGATAAAATGAATACCAAAGTTTTGTTTGCTAAAAACAAAGGTCTCAGAATTCTGCCACCACTGAATTGGAAACAGCAGTTTGGAATCTGCACTTCAAGCAAATATCAGACATGATTTTTCATGGAGATGAAATTCATAGACTGTGAATTTTAAGTAAAACACAGAAGGAAAAAATCATGATTTTTCTATGTCGTATGTCAGACTGAAGGGGAGAAACAATCTCGATGGGCTGTAGGAAGAGCCGAGGTAGGAGTCTTTGAATTAGCCAAGTAGGAAAGTAGATTTGTTGGTTCCAACACAAAAGAAAATGGAGAGATGAGAACAAGAAAGATAATGAAATACTAGTGATCAGGACACAGCAGGAAGGAGTCTAAGGTGGTTACACGCCTTCAGTCTGATGGGAACACTCTACCCTCTCTTCTCAGGGAACATAACTACAGAGGAGGAGAGTAGCAGCTGCTGCCTGTGAATTCATGCTGATCTGGCAGAGGCTTCACATCCCACACGTGTGAGTCATGCTGTTTGGGAGTACGTGCACCCACAGCAAAACTAGCGCTCTCTCTGTGCATGTGGCATCTCCCTATCTACCCACAATGAAGAAAGAGGTGGCTTAGATGAATGGGTAAAGCCCTAATGCTAATTCTGCCATGCTTATGAGGAAGTTAAGCTATTGGGTTAAAGTGGGGTTCCTTTTTGGCATTTCTTCCGTAGGTAATTTTATTTCAAAGCTTTATATTCATAAAATATTTTACAAAATTAATGTGGGCTATTCCATCAAGTCTTTCAAGCAGCATTGTGAGCTAGATTGTATACAAGTCACTTTTTTTTTTTTTTTTTTACTCTATGAGGAGAGTTTTGTCTTCTAGTTCTTAAAATTTCAAACAGCCCAATGCCCTCTTTTTCAATACCTGATCTTAAGGGTCAAACCAAATGTCAACTCTTGAAAGTTCACCCAATTCCCTTGACAATCTCTTATTTCTTTGCATTTTTCTAGAACTCTCTATACACTTGTAATGTTATTCTTGTTTCATTTCCCTGTAATCTCTTTCTTTTCATTAGAGACATCTTTAAGCCAAAGCTACAATTACATTTGTACCTAAGAAGAGTGATGCCGGATTTGAGAAAGGGTTAACAGAGAGGCATCATCATCAAATTCTGCTCGGAGACCTGAGGCACTCGATGGACATAATCAGGTTACTTTCTGTACCATCCTAAAACCTCAAGTTAGGCTTGGAAAAAGAAACCCAGACAGTTAAATGATTTATAGAAGAATGCAGTTAGAGGAGGTGCAGAGAGAACACAACCCAGTCCTAAGGACATTTCCTCTGACTTCATTCAGTCTCATGTTAGTCAAGCTTTGGTTATTATAGGGATCTCACATAGAATCCCTTTAGTTTATCTATTGTATTTTTAAATCTGCCTAATTGAGTTCTATGTGATGTGTTATTTACTAACCATGATATATGGAATTCTGATACACTTTTTCCTTTCATTAGCTCAAGAAATACAGTAAATGAGTTTTATTAGCTCTTATCCCACAACAATCTGCATTGTCATTATCTGTGACATTTTAATTTTTTTTCCAGATCTTTTTAGAAGGCATTCATGGCTGAATCAGTTTTATCTACAATCGAATTTAAAATTTGCTGGGACTCTTAAACTCATTGTGATAGTGCAAATAGGCAACATTTACCTGATTCCCTTCATCCTCTAATTTTGTCAGTCTGCTGAAAAGAACTATTGATTGTGTCGGGTATGATTTGCTCTCTATAAGCCCATGCTGCTTATTACTCAGAACTCCATCATCTTCTAGATTTTGATAAATTTCATCTCATTGGGACTGTTTTATTATTTCTCTGTTGATATTTGATTTACTGGGCCATCATTTTCGAGTTCATTTCTCTTGCCTTTTGTAAAATGTGTACTTGCTCCCAAATACCTTGAGATTATCTCCCTTTATCATATCGTGGATACCACAGTGATTGAAATTTCACCATTTGAGACCTACACATTATGTTAAGAAAAACTATTACAGAGAAACCTCTGCAAATGCAAACAGCATGAGAAATGTAACATTTTTAATATTTCAACGACAATTTTTAAAATCACATTGTTTTATATTGAAATACCATGTGTATATGAAGAGCCAGCAAGGAAGGGAACATACTGAAATGAGGGTGAAAGAGGAAAAGAGGAACAAGGGACAAGTGAAATGATATTTATGACAGCATTTTGTCATGTGGAATAAATTGTTCTCCTGTTCAGGGGCAAGATCATTAAGTAGTTCTACCATCTCAGTCCCACAAACATGCCTATAATAATACTAGAATAAGAATTAAAATCAAAAAAATAATCAATATTAAATTTTTATTAGTTCTAGTTTGCAATACATAATGAATACATTCATCATGGGGACTCAGTACTGCATTTTAATCCTTTTTACATTAAGTTTAGAAAGGAAAATATTTAATTCAAAAATCAATTTTAGGGCAAATGAAATTGGAAAAATACATGTAATTTAAAAGTGCTCTGTATTTCCCAGAAAAAATATATATTCTCTATAACATTAATAATAGCTAATATTTATTGAATAGCTAAGTGAATGCCAGGGATTTTGCAAGCTTATGAGGCAGATGCTACTCTGCACAGCTTACTTGTAAGGCACAGAGAAGTGATTTACCTTGTGAAATGAAGACAATAGGTGCAAAGGATGGGGCTCAGACCTGTGTGCCCTGGTGAGTGCTAGAAAGACAGTTTCTTCTTTCACTTGTGGCCCTCACTCTCTGCTGATCTTGTACTTATGCTTGCTTGTTCTGCTATGTTTTGCTTGTTATTTGTTAAACATGATAATATATAAATATTATGTGGTATAAGATATACAGATGCATAAAGATTCGTTGTGTGTTAAACATAAGAGTATGTATAGTGAACTCACTGCATCATGTAGGACATGTTTATAAAAGCCTGTAAAAGACACTCAAAAGCCTCTTAGTGGAACAGTTATCCTTAATGTAAAAGAATAAAGGATGCTGTGAAACTTTACTGATTTAAAATTAACAAATGCATTTGAGGGTATAACGGAATGTTAACCACAAGATCTCTTAAAAAATATTCTCACTTAATGTCCAGAGTTTAGAAATCACTCTACTAAACCCAGTAGCAGCTAACGGTAAATTGTACTATCTCTCTAGGCATTCGTAATTTTGTTCAGTCATTTATCCATTTATTCATTTGTTCACCTGACAAATGTTCACAAGAACCCATTTAGTGCCAGTTGGCCACAAGTTATCTACTTCCAACTTCTGGGAAAATAGCAGAACTGTGAGCAGCGAAGAACCTCTCCAAGTTTTGCTGTCCAGATCCTGCAATATAGCAACATGAGGATGAGAAGGAGGGGAGAGGCGGGTCCCATGGACACGGGAGGCTGGCAGCCCCTGGAGAGAGAGAATTCAAGAATTCTACAAAAATACAAAAACCGGGAAGTCATCCAGCCCCCACCTGCCGCGCACTGGTGAGGACCCGCTGGCCCTGGGGAGAAAAAGCAAAGGAGCAGAGGGCATTGACTCCTGGTGCTCAGAAGGCACAGGGGAGAAACAGTGAGAAGCACTGAGGCCCCCAAGCCGCCCGCGTTGCCTGCAGAGGCTCCTCCAGCTGCGAGGAGAAACGGCAGAGAAGCAGTGCGGCCCGCACCTCCGCGCCTACCTCCAAGTGCCCGCAGGGGCACCAGATGCCAGGGGAAGCAGCAAGGAAGCAGTGCGGCCCCTGGTAGATCTGGCCAAGAGTGACTCCCTCACCCCCACTGGAGCAGCAGGAACACAGGGAAAAAGCTCCGTTGCCACGTTACAGAAGCTGACCGACAAGAACAAGGAAATACCCCCGCAAGGGAGAGCCCGGCTGCCAACCTCCTCCAGAGAAGGACACGTCACGCAGAAAGCGCCAGAGCCACCCACAGCTCTCAGCCCATCACCGAAACCATACCTACCCGCTTTTAACTGTGGATAAAAACCCTGCTCAGCGCTGCCCTGGGCGCCTTGCCCTGGTCCGTTGGGTAAAGTGCCACTTCTGCTTCCCTTGGTTAAAACCCTCCTGTCGACCTTGCAGTGTGTGCTCTGGTTCTTGGCCTGGGGTTTGGTCGCTTTATCAGCCCCATGTCCCGTGCTGGCTGCGAAGAGGCAGCAAGGAAGCTGTGCAGCCTTCCTGTGTGCCGGCACAGGCCTTAGTGGTCAGGAGAAGCAGTGAGAAAGATATGCCGCCCCCGTGTGCCAGCCAAGGCCCCACCCGCTGGGGAGAAGCAGCCAGGAGGACATGCAGTCTCTCTGTGTGCTGGGGCAGAAGCAACAAGCAAGCCACCCCCGCCTCATTCCCGGCTTCCCCAGCAACCAGACCACACAGGCTGAGATGCTAAAAGCTGAAGGAACTGAAGTAGGGAAGCAGCCTGACAGTTATGTTGTCTGATTGACTTTGCAGGCCTGGGCCAGAGAACTGGGTCACTATTTAGAAGACGACACTATGCAACATAGTAGTGATTGTGGATTTCCTACTGTCCTATTACTGTTTCGTTTTGTTTCATTTTACCGTTCTGTTTTACTCTCTTTAAAATAAAAAAGAAAGATATCTACTTCCATATAATAAGAAAAAAGGGTTACAAAATAATTGTAGAATATCTAGAAGTGACGGACAAAGGAAATGCTCGATATTCTATGTCACTGAACATGATTGAGTCCTTAAGAAATTTCCTATATTATATTCTCAATTTTAAAGTCTATTCTTCTGGAACATGTATGTCATATCATGAAGAGTTTTCTAGCCTTACCAAGGTCATGTAATTTAATGGTTGATTATTGATGAAGCCCAGTAATATTGGCTTGATGATGGGGATAGTTGTAGCAATAAATAATGGAGGTTATTCCTTTCTTTCTTTTTAGACTCTTGTACTACTTTCACAGTGCAATGCATGCTTGAAAAACATTTATATGTGTGTGTGTATATATATATATATCCCTATATATATGTATATAGCCTTTATTAATTTCAAATCAGTAAAGTGTCACTGTATGCTTTATTCTTTTACATAGTAATCTGATCCCAGGCAATCTAGGTGTAAGGATTTATTTTCTCTTTTTTTGTATTTCTGTTTTTTTGGGGCAGGGCATAATATTGTAATTCAGGCTGGTCTTGAACTCACTACATAGTCTAGGCTGGCCTTAAACTCATAGCAATCCTCCTACCTCGGCCACCTGAGTGCCAGTATTACAAAGGTGCACAACCATGTCCGGTGATGACTAGGGATTTAATGTGCATTGTATAATTAAATACTGGCAAAATTAGCATATTTTCTTAGAAACAATGTATTCAATTTTTATTACTAAGAAGTTTAACTATGAATGAGGAGCTCATTATCAAGATGTAGGTTGTAACTTTAAGAAACTTTTTTGTTATCTTTTGTGTATGCTATAATTTGGTATTTTAAAGTTTGTCTAGAATATTTAGAAAAACTTTGTAGAATTATATAATTTTTCAGTCAATGTGATCCATCAGAACTGTGCCTAGAACATTAATTAGAAACATAAGTATAATTTTCTAACATATGAGATTTTAAACAATTAGTGTTATTTATTTTAATTTTTCTTCTTCACAGGAGAGAATCCATTGGTTTTATTACACTGGTGAAGATAGTAAATTATTTTTCATGGTTTTATCATTTCTCATTATTTTGTTTACATGAATAAACTTATTAAGACATTTAATTTGTAAGTACAAAGACTCCCATAAGCTACTCTTTATAGCCTCCATCTTTTATTCCCTATGTGAAAATGTAAAGTCCTCACAGCTGCTTTAGAGATATAAAAAGCTCCGATTTGTTTGAAAAAGCTTCAGTGCGCATAGGCAATGTTTAAAGAGGCTTTGGCAAAATAAAAAGCAAAAAGCTTTTAAAGCAGCTATAGGGATTCTGTCACTGAGAAATAAGTTCAAGATGGCAGTGTACATTAGAAAACCATTCTACTGGGGTCACTGTTGGGTTTTTCAGGTTAGTCTGACAGCTGGGATGGTCTTGTTATTGTGTGGAAGTCCTTACTGACCAAGGATTAAATTCAGCTCTGTCCCCAGAGTCCTTCAACTTGCCTATCTGAATAACTGCAGCAGTCTAATGTAAGAGGAAAAAACCCCAACAAAAACAAGTAACTGTAACTCCTCAGTTAAATATATTTAGCTAAGGAAATAAAAACTTATTTATAAGATATTAAAAGATCTTTCTAGTCATGAAAGAGAATTAAAATTATGTAGGCATATTTTATTTCGTATTTAAAATTTTTTTTTGCTTTAAAGTGTTATTTCATTTCTTTGAAAACATCATATTATGCATCTGTGTGGTTTAACTAACAATAAGAGAACTAATGTTAGTTTTCTTATTTTATATTGGTTGAATGTTGCTTTATGTCTTGTGCAAGAAGATATAAAAGTCAATAGGCCAAGTTCCCTACTTTCAAAAAGAGTGTGTTTGTTCTAAGGGAGAAAAGAAATGCATATATGAATAATTCATGAAATGGAAAAAATTACAAAAATGTACGGAAGCTTTTTTTATGCTAGAAAATTCAGATGGCTACACACAAAGATGATTTACAAGGTGCAACCATTTCCTGAGAATATTACGGTAGCAGATGGAAGTATTGCAGAGAAAATTCAGGTGTTGAAAAAAATCAGACTTTAACATCCAGCACTGCTAGCACTTCTATTTACAAGTTGATTGACTTTGATTTCCTTAAGGTTATATTTACCTTGAAGAGTTTTGTAACCACTAGGAAAATAAAGGCTAAGTCAAACTAAAGAAATTTGGCTCTTCTATTTTTGTTTAACACAAATTGTTCTCAAGTGTGCTTGAAGTAGAAATTTAATGCCTATAGTATAATTAAATATCTATTAAAAATATATCCTTTTCTTAGAGACAATATGTTCATTTTCAATTAGTCATGCATGTGAGGATGACCACACAGATTTGGGGTCTTTTTTCTGAGTCTTTATTTTGATCAGAACTGTATCTTCATTGCTGTGACAAAATCAGTGTAAGAGGAGAAAGTTTGTTTTGGCTCAAGGTTTTCTGTCTATAGCTGCTGGATCCAGTTTCTCTGAACCTTTGCTGAGGCGGAACATCATCACAGAGAGGTTGTGGCAGCTGAAAGCAGCCCATTTCATGAGCCAGGAAGCAAAGAGAAGGGAAAAAGATGGGTGCAGAAACGCTTTCAACAGCATGGTCCCAGTGTCCCAACTTCCTCTAACGAGGCCTCCCCTCTTAAAGATTCTACCACTTTCCCATAGCACCTCAGGCTGGAGACCAAGCCTTTATCACATGGCCTTTGGAGGACATTTAAGGTGCAAACCATGACAAGCAGAAGTGGAGAAAAGCAAGTGGAAAGGAGGTTATTGAAAGGTGAGTATTGAAGAGGCTGTGGAGCTGCAGAAGGCAAGAGGACAGAACGTACTCTAGCGTAGTGAGGCTCCTGTGTGTTGGCTTGTGAACTGTTTGTACTGGAATTAACATGGAAATCAAAAGCTCAATGTTTAGAAATTTCTATAGTAATTTGATAGAGTAATTCTGTACTTGTTGATTTCATAAAAAATCTGGGTATTGTATTTTCATACATCTAGATGTTTTTCTTCTTTTAACAATATTGAATTTTACAATTGTATCCGTCTACAGTTCACCTCAAGTAGTTTAAAAGTCCTTTTCTACTAGATTATTTCCATTACATTAATTGAAAGTTAATATTTAGTACAATGACTTTTTTCCAACTACATATTCCAGTTTGTTTTTTCTGTGATGCACAAAGTATGTTTTTGTTAGAGTGATGTCATTTGAGGCTCTGAGGACTTCAGAGTATAGTTTTGTTTGTGTTGGCTCAAGTCAACACTATAAAATTTTTTCAGCTCTTATTAGTTTTACATGTTCTCCATTGTATATATATTATTTCCATGCAACTTTGTCACATCTGTAGATGTGTGGCCACTACCATTGTCAAGACACAGAGAATGGCACTGCAAGATTCCCATGTGCTATCCTGTGAAGCCAAAGCCAGGTCACTCCCTCTCCTCTCCCTTAAACTCTAGCAAACACTAATCTATTTTGATTTCTTTCTTATTATTTTATTAATACTATATAAATGGAATCATACAGCATCAAAGTTGTAGGATGGACTTTTAAATCAAGCATTATTCCCTTGAAGTTCATGTTGCACCAAATTACAAAACAATTCCATGCAAAGGTGCTACTATTACACAAAGGAACAACCAGTTTTAAGCAGGTTAAACAGTAAATCAGCATGAGAAAAGTGGGAAAACTGTGGGACCAGAGTAGCAACTCAGCCTATTTGATTCTGGTGGCTAAAATTTAATCTCATCTATTTTCCAAGACACCAAAATTAATCAGTGTTATGGTTTTATATTTAATTGCTTTTATTTTACTCAAATGTAATTGCATGTATTTGCACAACATTTCTGAATGCATCACTAAAAAATGAAAAGATACATAAAATATATTTGACACATAAATGTAGAAATATTTACTTAAAATCACTGTTTATTATTTGCAAATGCCAACTTAATATCATTATCCCCTGAAGAACTTAGTCATGTACAAAACTTGTCAATATTCTTCCCTCAGATAATTAGAGCTAAATGACTAACTGGGATGTGGAGTGGGAGGGCAAAAGTATTTGGGTCAGGGAAAACTGTAGAATCTTGAGTTTATGAATTTATAGTGCCCTTGTGCCTTTCCTCTATAGTAACTAATGGCCCTCATACCAGGAGGGAAGGTCAGATTGCCATGGAGTAGTGGACTCCTCAGGATCTGGAAATTAGTGTCCCTCTTGATCCAAATGTACGCATTTACTGATTTGTATTCCAGGTAGAAGTCCTGGGAGGACTCTGAATTCCTAGATAGAATAGTAATGAATGGGCAGTAAGCACAGTGGTCCCTGTCCCCTGTGGGATGCACCCATGGAGCTTAGGTAGGAATGGCTGGGACACCTACTGGAAGGCTGAGGTTTGTCTTTTCTCTGAACAATTAGGGTAACCTTCTTTGGGCATGTATTAATCTGTTCCGCCAGTTATAACAAGATACCTAAGATTGAATGATTTATAAAAAATAGGACTTAGTTGTTTATGGTTCTGAAGGCTGGGAAATTCAAGATCAAGCTGAAGCAGATTTGGTGTTTAGAGGTGGCTTGTTCTCTGCTTCAAAGAGAGCATCTTCTCTGTGTCCTCACGTGGTGAATTGCCAGAAAAGTGCTCTAGGGTTTATTTTATAAGGAGAGTAATCCCATTTACCTAAGCACTTCCCAAAGAACCAATGTCTTAATTGGATTAACAATTTAGTGGTATACAAACATTCAAACTGTAGCAGGGTGGTTTCAGAACATAGATGTTTACATGCTTAGAGAGAATTTAAAGAGAATACGGGTGAGAGCCGGGAGTGTTACAGTGAAGCTCATCCGACTGAAACTCATTCAGTGAGCAGTATGGTGAGAGCAGTTGGTACTATAAACCAAGAAACGTATGGAGTCCATTGATTCATGCTCAAAGCCTGAGCAATGAGTAATGAGATAGTAACGGGGCAGTGATAAGGCCACTAGATATTTAGGAAATGTAAACAGGAGGCTGGAGACTCTATCAGTTTCTTGTTCTCTTGGTCACCTCTTTTGATTCTTAAGGTAGTTATAATGAAATTAGGCCTTGGGTTAATTTCAACAATTTCACAATAAGCTAAGAATTCAGAGTTACATATGATATTGTGTAAAACACATGCACATAAAATAGACCAGGAGCAAAAGCTCAGGGTCCCAGTTTACAAAGGACTTTATTCTTCAGACAACTCACTTTGTTACTCACAGGCCTCATACGCATAATGCAAGAATAATTTTGGATGATTTTTCAATATAAAAATTATGTTTTGTTAAAAACACCAAACATTTCCATGATTGTTTTTTGAACTATCACACTTTTTTACTAGTTAATACCAATGCTATATAAATTGAGTCACCTACATTTCAAAATTAGTTTCATACATTTATCTGAAGACATAGGTATATATGATATGCATATGATTATATAAAATAATATATATGTTACATATATGTGATATATTAATAATATAAAATTACAATATAACATATTTTCCATTTAGGAACTATAAAGAACATTCTTCAGATTGAAGTAGCATTAGCAGCTTTAAATATTTGTATTGCTTAAATATACCCAGATAAATGCAGTGTTTTGTTTTGTTGTGACGCTTTCACTCAGATTGCAGCTGTGAAAGTGAGAGTGCGGACAGGAAAGGAGAGGTGATGCAGTCTCGCTGAACGCTGCTAAACAAGGTGAAATCCATTTGTTTAGCAGGATGCCCTACTTATTGAGGGGAGAGAGAAAGGGCAGAGTGAGATTTGAATAGACAGGAAGCTCCAAGCCCTCTGCTCAAAATGTTTCCTCTTCCATGAACCAAAGTTTCCTTTACAGGAGAGGCTCCTAGGAGAGAATTAATTACTTTACTTATTGCTTATTTTGGTTCTCATGTACCTTATGGTATGAATATGAGGAAGTTGACTGGGGAAGAATGGAAAAGACACAGAAGCACAGTCAGCAGAGGTCAGGCTTTTTTAAATAGGTCCCCTTCTCTGCCCAGGACTGGGCTGTCAAAGGATTCTGGTCTTGAGTGAAATACCTCAGGGAAAACCTAGAACAAAGCATCTCTATTATTTTTCTTTCCTAACAGATATAAATTGCCACTGATAAAAAATATCTTTACAGGGAAATTACTCCTGAGGGAGAAATTCATTGCCTAAATAAGGCAAACAATGTCATGTGAATCTGAATAAAAGCAATCATCTTCAACGAAAATCTTCTTTCAACACTAAACTCACTTCACTAGATTTTGTGTCTAATCTCAGCAATATGTCTTTTGTACTCATTAAAAGAAAAGCTTTGACATGCTTTTGTTTCCAATTGCTTTACATCTCTATTAATTTCAGTTACAGAAAAAAATTCTCCTACAAGCTGTCACTTTTTTCAAATGTTAACAGTTTTTTTTTTTTCCCTAATGCTGGGTGGTTATTCTGATAAGCTTCAATGAATGAGTTGTGATAGTAAATTTTGACTTTGGTATTTACTTCTGATTATTTTACTACCTGATCATTTCACCAGTTAGAAGACCAAAGCAATTCTCACACATTCAAGAAAGCAGAATATATAGGGATATTTCTATCTAAGAGATAGTCAACTGGTTTCCCATGACTAGCAAAAATTAATGAAATATTTACAGTAGACAAATATCTATTGATTATAAGATCCTGTAAAAGAAGCAGAATAGCTAGTGTTTACTATTTGTATTTCAGATACAGAACAAGCTTAAGAAGTTAAAGGAAAATGACTAGTGTATATACTTTCTTGGGGTTCATAAAGAACCTAGGACTTTTCTCAGCTGGTTGAGTTATCTCCCCCCCCCCATTATTTATAAATTTACTTTCTAGCAATTCAAATAAGTTAATTATTCATATAAATTAAAAATAGCAGTAAGCACCTCAGACATGGTATGATTCTTTGTGGTATTTATTGCTTTGAAGTAGCTTATATACATGGAAGCATCTGCTAAGCCATTAAGCAGAATTCTCAAAATGGCAGCCAAAAGTCTTATAACTCATGAACCCTTTGACCATTTCAAGAATGTAAAAGGGTGAAGAGAATGATGAGAGAAAGTGTGAGTTGTGAGGCCTCTCTGGTGAGGAAAGCAGTGAAGCAATTGTGTGGTTCCCAGCTTCCTAGGGATGGAGGGGTGCTGCACTCTCCCCTGCTCCAGTTGCAAGAGTTGGGTTCTAGCCACCCAGTTGGAACTCTGCTTGAGGGAGGCTTCTGTCCATTGTGACCCAACCCAAGAGCAGAGAAGGAGGAAAACACCACTTTGGGTTACTGCAATTTTTATGGAGCAAAGAGTGAAGTGTATTTTTCATGGTCGACATGCAGATGTCACAGAAAAGAAAGAACTGATTAAAATCCTGCCTAACAGACCTACTCTAGAGTGTGAGGCAACATTGTTTATTTGCTATAAATTTGATGAGGGAGAGAGGAGAGGCAAGAAGAGGGGAGGAGAGAGAGAGAGACAGAGAGACAGAAAGACAGAGACAGAGAGAGAATCTTCTTCCCTTCCCAAATCTTACAATCAAGGCCCAGCTGGGATAGGAAGAAGGGCAAGAGGGTTGTTCTATCTTTGAATGAAGACTGCAGGATTGGAATGTTTGAATGAAGACTAGAATAAAGATTGTAATATATGGAAATGAATACTTTTAATTACTGAGTAGAGCCTAATTTTTTTTAAATTAAAAATCTGGGTATTTAAAAATGAGTTAAGAAATTATTGACCTGATACCTTTTTTCTTTTGCTAATATACACTTGACTTTATATTTCACTTTTGTGCTTTCATGTGATAAAATTATCATAAGTATTTCCATGCTGCTATGTAATCTTCAAAATCATCATTTTAATGGCAGCATTGAGTTCCCTGTATGGGGGACATCATTTGCTTTCTCATTTCTATTCTGTTGGGTATACAGGCTATTTAGAAAAAGTTTCAATAGTCTTTTCAATATTTTAAACTTATTTGTTTAGGAATGGTTTACTATTAAGATTTTTTTATGTCAATTTACAAATGTTTCTTTTAATTATACATAGCTCTCATAAATATAATTTCAGTTTCCATTATTAACCAATATATAACAAAAAAATTTCTATTTTACCCATTCAGTTTTAGAATTATCTTTTAAAAAATAATTGCTAATTTGACAGGTTAAAGTTTCTCTTTTCAGGTTTGACTTATATGTCATTGCTAATTAGTGATGCTTTTCTAATTAATTTTATACATTTGAAATATCCTTTGTTTATTTATTAAAAGAATGAGGACCAATTAGAAAGATAGGCATTAAGAAATGCATAACAGAATATAAATAGGTGGTATACCAGAGTAGAATTATAACTATCAAGTAAAGATGTGAGGCAGAGCTGAATTTAGCAGTTACATAAGAAATGTATGTTAGAACAGCAGTGAGGTTCATAAGCATATGATCTACTTTGTTTATGAGAAATTTAAACCCAATCTTTTATTTACTTTTTAATTTCTATTAGCTTTTTCATATGCAAGTTCTTATTTTTTATGAAGTTAAATATATGGTTATTTCTTTATTTGTATGCTTTTTTATTTAGAAAATCATCCTCTCTTCAAAAAGTGAATACATATTCAGATATATTTTCTCTGATTTTCTTTACTAACATTTAACTTTTTAATCCCTCAGGTATGAACTGAAGATGTGTATGAATTCTCCCATTCTCATCCCCGACCAAATTAGACTAAAGTCATTAATTGGAAAATTTTTTCATTATTCTTTGGTTTCTGATGCTGCTTTTACCCTGTAGGAATAATCTTTCTAAGCCACCTTCCCTTTTGCAGTAGTCTGTCTTTATCTGCCAGCAATGGAGTTTAATTTGCTCATTCAAAATGAATCTTGTTGCAATTTTTAATCTAATAGAACCAAACCCATAAATTAATGTGGAGAGATTTAAAATCTTGACACTATTGAGAAAGCTAAAAGAAGAGATGCATTTTTCTTATATATCAACATAAAATAATTTTTAATATTTTATCTCTATAGTTCATTTAATTTTCTTATTGCAGTAATTCCTACTTAATTTTTTATTGGTATTTCAAATGGGAATTTTTGAATTGGGTACATAAAATTAGAATTGATGCATGTCTTTTTATTTTGCTGAATATGAATTCTATTTTCAATTGAATACTTTTCTAGAGCTTCTCCATTGTGTCTTCCGTAGCTAACAAAAATATTTCCTCTTTCTTTGCATTATGATTTTGTTTTTTTGTAATTAAATTATATATAAGATAATCTTTAAAATATTATTATTTTAAAAATAGATATAAATCTTATCTGTTTTGCCACTGATTTGAAAGAAATCCCTTTTTCACTTTTTCCACTGTAAATAATGTTGGATACGGTTTGAAATAAGCATATAGAACCCATCTTTCTTCTCCTTTTTAAAGGATTTTGAAATATAAATGGGCCTAGTAGTTTATCATATGTCTTCTGCTACCCCATTAAATGGATAATATAGTTTTTCTTATTTATCCTTTTAATGTGACATATGATGTTAATCAGTTTTATAAATATAATCCACTTTTCATTGCTCAGATGAATATTCTTTGGCATAATAAGTTATTGACTTCTATTCCAGTCATACAAAGCAATTATGGACAGTGTCACTGGCAAAGTAGAGTAGATTTGACACAGCATTGATGAAAGGAAATTAATTAACAGAAAAAAGCAGAAGCCTTGAAATCTTTTGCTCCATAGCTTAGGGAATATGCATGGCACACAGTGTACCCTAGCTCATGTGTCAGACCATGAGCTGGCTCTGGTCTCTTCCTATATGTTCATGCAGAACACTAGGAAGGGTCTGTGTGGTTATGGAAAAATGGAAGACCATTGATCTACAAGGGCCTTTTCAGAGACTGAAACCCTAGGACACAGTGGCTAGTATGGGCCTGTTCTTCCCTCCTGGCAACTCAGGTTTCCCAAGCCAATTCTTCTAGATCACCAAAAGGGTGAAGAAATAAACTGCAGGGTCAAAAGGATTTTTCTTTGCTCTATATAACTTTATTCACAATTTTAGTGTTCATGTTCATCTAGAAGATTGAGCTGTACTAATACAGTGTGTTTAAACTTTTCTATGTAGTCCTGTATTTCATATGGCTTTCTTCCTAATAAGTCACTCCAAGGCTTGCAGGTATTTCATTTGAAATATGTGATTAATTTTGTATTTAAGTCTATTTTAATTGATTCTAATTATTTTTTCTGGGCCTCTCGTGTTAACTTTAAGCTTCTTTTGGTGAAACTGTTTCTTGTTCTGTTTTGTTGACTGTTTACATAAAATGCTTTGTATGTTCTTATCTTTTGCAATAATTTGGAAAATGGAGAATTTGATTTTAATTTTAACAATGGCAAATTTAAGAATTTTCATAGATTAAAAAAAAGTGTATATGTGATAGTCTTACACAAACAAAAGAAGTCAAATTTGAACTTTGTTTTGTGGAAAAACAGACATAGTACTTTTTCTCCCTATTTGATGTAATTTTCATTAATCAGAGGTTGCAAACCTATTATTTAAAAACAGTGCTCTTGTTTCAAAGCATATTTAGTCATTTCCATCATATATTAGTTACCATAGTTACACCAATCTTTTAGAGCTATCAGTGTCAATCTTTCTACCAATAATATTTAGTGATTTCTGAATAATTCTGCTGCTGGATTCTGTATTTTTTGCAGGTTCTTTGTTACATATGGCCTTTCAATGACACAGTTTTACATTTGATTTATTTTATTTTCCAGTGGACAGATTAGCATCTTTAATCTGCTTTTTCCTAAAAGTATTTGAGTATTTTTTCTGAACTTTTCAGCTCATAGGTTGCTATTCTACGCTCAAACTTGAGGGTGACCCCTTTTTTGTGCCTTCACCTTCTGCTAACTCCACCGGCAGGACTCAAAGGTATTTCTAGATCATTTTCTGAAAAGAAAGGAATTGAAGTAATAAAATAGAACTCTTTCTGACTGTAAAATAGTTTTTGTAAGATTAAATGTTTTTTCAAGGTAGAAAGTTTCAGAAAACCCTCTATTTTTGTTTGAAAATCAAGAAATAAACAGGAAACACATTGGTTATTAAAATTTTCATGAACACACTGAGGCAACTTTTTCCACTTTGGAGAGATTTACAATTGTTTTCTGATTCATTTCTGTAGAGATGAATATGCTTTGTAAGTTGTCTCTCTGGCTTTTACCCTCCATGTCTATTACATTCTCTTAATTTTATATGTCTTCATTCTACATTGTAGGATTACATCTCAAGCACATCCTTTTATGTTTAAAGATTTGTTATGCTGTAACAGGCCAGCTGTTTGGTGCTGACAATGCAGATTTTATTTCAGGTTCTAAATTTTTTTAAAAAAATAGATTTGATCTCTTCTTTTTGTCTGTTGCTAAAAGCATGTCTTTACATCTCATTGAGAACAAGAACAAAAAGTTAATTTTTTTCTTGTTTCCTGAAGTAAGCCTATTTCTGGGAAAGGATTTATTTTTAACACTTTATAATTGTCCAATACAAAAAAAATGAAGATAAAATCGCATAAAGCTTATGTATAGTTATAACAGGTTGCTTAAACTTAAACCCACTTCACTCCGATATGGATCAAGAGATTGGATGCGGCCAGTATCCTGGAGGCCTTGGTAGCACCAGCTGCAAAATTACCAGGGCTCAGTGAAAAATTAAAATGTTCTCAAATTATTCAAAATGTCAAGCTTCAGGGCAGAATCTTAAATCAACACAGGGCCCTTTGGGGGATGTGTCCTTGTGCAACTGCACAAGTTTTACACAAACTTGCAAAGATGCTGTGAAGAGTAAATGAGATGATGTACGTATAACCAGTATGTTAAGTAGATGATGAAGCTGGGATTTTGATCAAAATGCAACTTTATTTTCTTGCTTTCCACAGTCAGGGTGCTCTCTTGCCCCTGGAAGAAACCTCCCAGCAGGTCCAAGATTATTATGGAGATTCTTAGATGGGACAGACTACTATAGAAGCACAAGTCACAAATATTATATCAATGAAATGATTTTAATGCCTACTGCACAACAAATGTAACCTCTAATTTTTATGGCTTAATAATTTTTCCCTATGCTTGTACCTGCTTCAGACTTCAGAACCATATTAGAGGAAGGTGCGGCCTCCACTTGTACTCACTGCTCTTTCTTTCTGCCAAGATATAAGTAGGAATTAGGTTAAGTAGATGACACAGTATTGTTTGGTTTTATGATTTAGATCATTGACCTTGGCAGATCTTCCAGTTTGCTTTTCCTTTCTCATGGAGAATTTAAGAGATGTATCTGTTGAGTTGTCTGCTAGCTCCTCTTCTGTTCTGAAGGATGTGTCTCAGGTCTATGCATACTTGTGATTTCTTTTAACCCATTTTTAACATAAATACCTACAAGTATTTATGTGAACTACTAAACAGGTACTCTTAGAGACTTTCACCTATGTTTGTGATGATGAGAGTTCTACTCCCTTAAATGATTGCTAATGTGCCTTCAAGGCTGTCTCTTTACTCTGTTTTAAGCCTTCCAGAGACCTTACAAGGAAATGTCCAAAACACCAGGTCATTCTGAACCACATTTTTTAGTGGTTTTACTTGCTCATTATATTTGCTCAATATAATGCTAAATTCTCTACCCAGAGTAGTCTTATCTGCTACTTTTTGAACACTCAGTGTGAAGAAGCATGACTTAGAGCTGAGCATGCTTAGGAATAACTTTACCTCTCCATGTGATGACAAGTCTTTCCTACCAGAATACAAGGTGTGATTGAAAGACAGTGAATACACAAAGTAAAAAATATTACAGTAAGACACATTGCTACTAATCACCCTCAGAAATACTTCCCAAGAATTCAACTTATAGGATCATTTTTGACACTTTCTGAGGCAATTTTGAAGTCTTCCTTTTTGAGTATCTTTGGTTGGGATGTTGTGGCTTCATTGTTGTGCTGAATGGACTCATGGTCATTTTGACTTTGAGGAAGAGCCAAATTCTCACAGTTCTAGCTTTGGTGAGAAAGGACACAAAAAGCTTTCTACAAGTCTGCCTTTCTATTGGATAGATACTCAGTGACAGCACTAAACTGTGTTTTTTAATCATACCTCATAAACACTCATGAAATAGGACTTCTAAAACTATTTTAGAAAGTGGGCAGAACAATGGGATAAGTGTATTTAATGTGAGGGGGAGTATTTTGAGAGGGATTAGTGGCAGTGTGTCTTTTACTTACTGTAATGAACTTAAAAAATTTACATTCGTTTTATTTTTTTGACCATACTGTGCATTTATGACTTTCTTCAATGGAAGTTCCTTGCTTTTTTTGCTTGAGGAGACACCACTTTGGTAATTATATCCAATGTTCTTTACTTGATGCAAGAAATAATTTTTTCTTTAATCATTATTTCCTAGTTGTGCTTATCTGCTTAGCACCCACAAAGAGGTGAAGCTATTGTGCTTGGCTATACGTACTGAGCCATCATTCTGCTATAGACACCTTTGACCTTCAGGCAGCAGTTTAACCAGGACCCAGCATGAATTCATGCCATTCTTTTCTCTCTCTGGCCTGCATCTGGTACCTAGTGGAATCCCCAGTTTTGTGTCTTCTACTGTGATGAGCTGAAGACAACAGGGTTATCCTTATACGGGGTAGTTGTGTGGCTCTGCCACTCAGTCAGATAAGCACCCTTTTTCTAGCCAGCTCCAGTACCAAGGTAAGGGTGTGACTTCGGTTTACCATTTGTTATGTGTACAAATCAGACATTGGTACTCTGGAGCTCCAACTCTTGGAAGCTGTCCTAAACAGTTTTAAAATTCCTTTTGTCACTGGAGAGGGACCAAAGAAGACATGGGAACCTCAACTCACTCCACCCAATGGGTTGTGGGTTTGCTGACTTGTATCACAGAAAAAGAATTTTCAAGATATATCAGTGAAAGGTATAAAGAAGTTTATTAGAAAAGCTTCAAAACTACATACTCAGAAAGGATAAACATGGGCCCTCAAGAATGAAGTTCAACATGGAAAAGTTGGGGTGTTTATATAGTTTGGTGAATGTCCTCAAGATGGAGTATGTTCATCAGATTAGCCATCTGGTGGGCTATGTATATGTTTGAAGTTGAAATAAGCTGTCGCTTTCTGAGGGTAGAAACATAATTTACAGGTGAAAAGCATAGACCCAATTTACAGACTCATTGTGTTTTTTAGAGAAAAAATTCCTAGAACAGAGAAAGAGACCAGTAACTTTTATGTCCTGAAGCTGCATTTTTCCTTATAATAAAATTTAAAAATTACTATTTTCCTTGATTCCTTTCTACTTATTTTTATTTCTGTTATCCCTCACTCTTGAAGACTATCTTCCTCATACCATGCATCCTTCCAGGTAAACGAGAAGTTAGAAACCTCTCCAAGGAGGACAAGAGCTGCCTCAGAAGATGTAAAGTGCCTACAATGATATGAAAATTCAGTTTCAAAACACAAATATATAGAATGCGAAATTTTGTCATTAGTGTTTAAGGAAAACCAGTGCTTCCCTGTCAGATTAGAATGTGAAATATATAGTGTGTAAAACTGACCCTGCCTCGTTAAAGTTTCAAATGATCAAGTACTTTCTGGACTTTTTGATAATAGAGAGCTAGGTATAAGGCAGAAGCCAACTGTCAGTTGTGTGCAAATTTATCTTATTTTGGAGCACCTTGTTTTGTAACATTCTTCATCAGTCTTGAATCTCTCCCTGGCAGCTATTTATGAGCTTGAGCTTTTAGGGGTTACGAAATGGGTTCTCTTACATCCTTTTGTAGATCCTGCTTAGTTTACAATAGAAGTTGTTTTTTTTTTCTCCTTTATTATCTGCTAAATCACTACTGGAGCTTCAGTCTTTCTAGTATCATGAACCATGCACAAAAATTTTTAGAGTACTTTATCAATCATAGTTATTTATCCCTTTCCATAGATATCACTTTTAAAATTTTACTCATCCTTTTAACAAAGAGTAAAGCACATAGATTCATTGGGAGCATTGTTGTAAGTCACTTTACCATGGATCTGGGTGGAAAAAAACATTCCTTTAAGAACCTTAGTAGATGTAGGCCGCAGGCAGGTGGACAAGAAGCCAGCCCTTTCCTGAGAGTGATAGCCCACAGCAGGCCATGGGGATGAGAACAAGAATCCAACTTCTTCTGGTGAGCTGTCTAGCACATGGGCTGGGTGACAGGAAGAGTCAAGGTCCCCCCACACCATAAGTGAACAGCTAATTCAGAGAAACACAGGCTAAGATGACAGCTATAGAAAGTAAAAAAGCAAAACAACACAGAACAAAAAACTTGTAGTGTTTAGTGTTTGATTGACTTTGCAGATCTAAAGTGGGGAGTCTGATCATCTATTTACAGGATAACACTATGCAATATAGCAACTAGGAAGGATCTCCTTCTGAAGGTAGTAGCCATTGTTAATTACCTATTATCTTGTTTTAAAGTCTTGTGTTGCTTTCATTGTTTTGTTTGGTTTTACTGTTTTGTTTTTTGATTTTATTATAACTGATGGCATGCATATCTATTTCAATGATAAGTTATTGTAGTCATTTTTTATTTCCTATTATCTTGTTTTGAAGTCCTGTATAACTTTTATTCTTTTATTTTGATTGGTTTCATTCTGTTCTATTTTGTTTGATTTTATGTCTGGTCTTGTGAGCAACTATTTTGAAGATAACAAGAGGAATTATGGTAGCCATTGTTGATTTCTTATTATCTGGTTTTGAAATCCTGTATCACTTTCACTGTTTTATTTGAATGGCTTTATGCTATTTTATTTTACTTGGTTTTATTCTCTTTAAAATAAAATAAAAAACATAGAAAAAGAACTGAGGTAAAGTTAGTAGGTATCACTGCTGAAGTGGTTTTGTGTGCACAGTAGATGTTTGTAAATGTCGTTTCTTTTTTCTAGGGAAACCAAAAAGACGGGTGAACATGTTGGAAAGAAGTTATGGGGAAATTATATTTATGCAGCTTAGTGAATTCTGTCCAGTTTCTGCATAAAGATGCAAAAAGAAGTGGATCCTAAAGGCAAATGCTAATTTTATCTGAGGTTACTAGACTCTTACCTGAGAGATGGGATTCCAAAACCCAGTTAACCTGAAGGGCTAGTGGAAGTAGAAATGTGAAATTATGAGAGTGAGTAACAAAAGGGAGCAGGCTCTCAATCCTAACTTGAGAATGAGGTATTAGGAGAATGGGGTAGAATATTTGAAACACACATTTCCTGGATATTTTATTTTTTTATTTTCTGAATGACATAGAATATTCTTTTCAAAATATCTCCCCTCTCATTCTTCTTCTTTCAATATTGTGGGTTGAAATTTGGGGCTTGCTTATGCTTGGCAAGTATTGTGCCATTGAAGTACAACCTTAGCAATTTTTATTTATTTTTTTAGTTTGATAAATGTTTTCACTATGTTGCCCACATTGGCCTGAAACTTAAAAATCTTCCTCTTTCAGTCTGTTAGATTGGATAGAATTATGCATTATAGTAAAAAGCATTTGAAAGGGATTTTAAAAACCACCTTCAGTAGTCTTTTCACATATTAGAAGATGTTTAAGATATATGAAAAATAAATTTGCATTGTTGTCTTTAAGGTTAACAATTCAATTATCAGTACAGTACAAGGATGACTTACTGAAGAAATATTCTGTGCCTCCATCTTATCAGGCACTTTTTTTTTTTGTCCTGGGGGTTGAACTCATAACCTCCTGCTTGCCAGACAGGTACTATTTGACCAACCCTTACCAGGTACTTTGTAAGAACTAGAATCAACAATAAACAAAAAGCACAAACAGCCTTGTCCACATGGAGCTTGCCTTCTAGAAGGGGAATCACATGTAAACTTGTAGCATATAACTACTTCATTTAACCTTAAGTGCTGAAAAAATAAATCATGAGGAAGGGATGGAGTGGTACAAAATGAAAATGGAAAGACAAGTAGGTTTTGTGAAGATTAATCATGAAAGCAATATTTTCTTTAGTAAAATTCTTGGGCATCTATGTCAAATAAGAAAATTATGATGATATTTGAAGAAAAGGTATCTAAAATAAGAGCAAGTGGAAGTTCAAAGCATTGACTTTAACAATTGAAGAGATACCAATAATAAGAATGCCAGTGTCAGCAGCTACAATATATTACTCTACATACTATATTGCTTAAAATAATTTTGGCACTGTTATGTATCTATGTCAGTGTGAATTTGTTTGATGTACTTAAGAGTTTTCTTTTGAGTGTGTGTCCACATAGAAGAATTACCTAGAGATCCACTTTCCTTTGAATTATGTTTAAAATTACATGACTGTAGATTGATGTACAACTATGATGAATAATAGAGCAAGATCTTGTGTGCATTTCATCTAGTCTCTTCCAATGGTAATAACTTGAAAACATTGAATTCCAAGATTAAGATATTGACATTGATACAATTCATTGACCTTATTGAAACTTTTCTCCATTCATTTGCATTTGTGTTCCTTTCCTTCTATGGAGTTTTTTAAGTGAAAATTTGAGCACCAGGGGCCAAGGATATAGCTCAGTGGCACAGCACCTGTCTGGCAAGCACAAGGTCGTGAGTTAGAGTCTCAGTTTAAAAATAAAGAAAGAAAAGAAAAGAAAGAAAAGAAATTTTGAGCACCACTGCAATTAAGATGCAAACAATTCTAGAATTTTAAAATTTAAATTTTAAAATTAAAATTTCTAGAATTTTAAAATAGTGTGCTTTTAAAGGGAGACTATTTCCCTCTTCACACTTGCTCCTAGAAACCTCTAGTCTCTTCTCCATTTTTATAATTTTGTTATTTTTATAATGTCATATGAATGCAAGTTTATAATATATAATTGTTTAGGATTGCATTTTTGACTTGGTGTAAGTCCTTTAAGATTCACTTGAGTTGTATCTTTTAATATTTCCTTTTTGTCTTACTTTTGAGTAGCATGCCATGGTTTGGCTGTGCCAAAATTTGTTTGAACATCCACCTGTGAAGGGACATTGTGCTAGCTCCATGTTTTGGATTGTCCACATGAAGCAGCTATGGGCTTTTGTGTACAGGTTGTTATGTGAACATTAGTTTTATTTTATTTTATTTTTTTGGATGAATGCTCAAGGGTGTAATGCTGAGTCTTGTGGAAAGTCATGCTTAGTGTTGTGAGAAATTGTCAGTGTTCTCCAGAGTGATTATATTATTCTCCATTCCCAAAACCAAAATATGATTCTCTGCATCTTTGCCAGCACTTGATATTGTCATTAGTTTTTATTTTAATATTCTAGTAGGTGTTACTTTATTTTTCAAAATTAGTGTTAATTTTACTATATTTATATATTCAAAAGGCTTACTCATCCTTAAGTGTGTAAGTGCAGCTTATGTGATTATTTTATAGATATGCCTTAGAAAACCTAGCAATCTTTTTCAAGTGTCCTTTTAATAATGGCTTTTATCATTTACATATTAATTAATCACTTTTCAACATTGTACATTAGATATGACTGATTCCTTTTTAAAGTACTTTAATTGCCTAACAAACGAAACCTTTGCAGTACTTAAAAAAATTATAAATCTAAGAAATTAAACTTTAAAATAAAGTGAAACTAAAGTTCTAAGTGTTCCAATATGTCACATAATAGCTTTAGACTTGTCATTTTAAATTGAGAACTTATTAAGTTTACACAGTTAAATTGAAGTTAGTTTTTTGACAAATATGTGAGAGAAATTCAGTGGATGAAAGATAGATTCTTTTTAAAATATAGTGTTGGAATACTTGGACATCAACGGCCCAAAATATGAACCTTGATCTTAAAATCACATATTTTATAAAATGTATTTCTAAATGGATTCTCATAACCTAAATGTTAAAGATAAATCTACAAAACTTTTAGAGAGAGTATAATAGAAAATTTTCATGATTTTTTTAGTGTTAAGTGTTAAGTTCTTAGACATGAAATCAAAGGCATAGTCCACAAAAAAAAATCCATAAATTAGACTTTGTCAAGATTGAAAAAACCTTTTGCTTTATGAAAGAACTGGTTAATACAGAAAAAAGAAAATCCACCAACTGTGTCAATATATTTGCAAATCATATATTTGGCAAAGTAAAGTGCCTCAGGGGGTATTGTATTATTCAAACTTATACGTAAAAAAAAAAAAATCACAAACAATGCAATGAGAAAAAGAACAAAAGTTGACCATTTCTTTAAAAAAGACATAAAGATAGTAGTAGATAAATATACAAAAACATGTCTAATATTATTAGGTACTAAGAATGCAAATTAAAACCATCATAAGATACTGTTGCACACTTGTTAAAATGATAAAAAAATGCAAATCATTTCAAATGCTATTGAGGACACAAGGAGTTTCTCTTATATTGTTCATGTAAATATAAAATGTCATATGCACTCCAGAAATTATCTGACTTTCTAAAATTTAAATATGTGCTTACCCTACTACCCACAGTAAGTAGTTTCATTTTTTTCTCTCTAATAGATGTACTGTACATTTCTATTTAATTTGTTTTATTGCTCTAGCTAGTAATTCAAGTAGGACATTACAGAAAAATGAGAGTTGATTTCTTTATCTCATTCTTAAAAGTATTCAAATTTTTGACATTAACATATAAATTAGTTTTGAAAATTTATCTTTAATAAATTTGGTCATTTTTTTAATTTTTAGATTTTGAAGAGTTTTCTTTTTCTTTTGAACATTGGTGAATTTTTGTTTTAAATATTTTTCCTGCATTGATATTATTATGTAATTTTTCTTCTTAATTCTGATGATATTACATTTATTGACTTTCAACTGTTGATCCAGACTTGTATCTGGAATAAATCCCACATGGCCATAATTTGTAATTTTTATTCAATATTGCAGATTATTGGATTTAATTTGCTAATATTTTCTTGAGAATTTTTCTACGGTCATGTGAAATACTAGTTCATCACTTTTTTCCTTATAATGTTTTAATCTGGGTTTGTATTAAAGAAAAGCTGACTTCATAGGATTAGAGTGGTATTTATTCTGCTCTTATTTTCTGAAAGTAATTTTAGAAACTTCACACTATTTCTTCATTAGATTTTTAGTGAAGTGATACCATCTGGACTGGATGCTTTATTTATTTGTTTCTAGAATGTCATTAATTAATGCCTCAATTTCTTTACTAGAGATAAGACTTTTATAGACTGGAGTAGCTCTATACTTGTTTTAACTCAATTTGAGAAGTTAAAGGATGTTTTTAAGGATGTAAATTTAGTTAAGCAGTGGATTTGGAATTCAAATCCAAGTCTTTTAGCTGTAGATACTAAATCACTATGGAGGCTAGAAGAGGAGTAGCTGGAAATACTCATGGAAATGCTCATAGCATAAATCACAGTGTACTGTATAGCACAGAATCTTAATAAACTGGTCATTAGGGTTGTAAGGAAAGAGTTTCATCATATCTTTTTTTGGGGTGGGGTACTGGGGATCAAACTCATGACTCATGCTTGCAAGGCAGGCGTTTATGCCACTGAGCTAAATCCCCAGCCCTCATCACATCTTTTAAAAAAATTATTAGCAGTATGTTTGCATTGTATAATGATTATATTCAATGTGAGATACACATACATAACATATCTTAATTCTATTTTTTCCATCTTAGTGAGATTTGGAAAATGTAAAATTATCCTTGAAAATATTTAAATAGGATTTTACATCTTTATGCATAACAAACTTTTCCCCTAAAAGATATTATAATAATATAACTAACTCTACTCATATTTAAATTTTAAATGCATATAAAATTTTAATTCAACATTTTCCTTTTAGTATTTTTCCAAATAAAGAGTTCATATTCTTTGTTTCACATGAAAAAATTATTTTGTACTGGTTAATATGGTGAGAAGTTTAAAAAGTAAACTTATTTGCAATTACCTGAAAATACAATAAATAGTAATGAGTGTATTTAGTACTCAGATTTTGGTTTCTGAATACAAATCCCTACTCAACACAAGCAGGAATCACTTGAGAATGATTTATGCTGTGTTTGTCTGATGCAGGGAAAATGCATGATGAAACATTGTGCCAGACAGTGAGAAAGTACTTTAAAACATTTGAGGACATGTCAGAAGGACCTAGGAACTGACCTGAAGAAATTCCCACTAGTCAAATTTCAAACAGTTGAATTTCAAACTAGATTATGCTGATAATGGCATATTAAGTGAAAAAAGAATAAAATAAACCATGGATCCACAGAGATATTTTCTGCAAAATAAAGAGATAGAGAAAAAAGAACAGAAGAATGTTAGCTAATGAGTAAAAATTCATAGAACCAAGAGTGCTCATTTTTATGTAAAATACAATAATTATTTCATGCAAAGCTCATAGATATTCACAGACATTATACACAATGAATAAATGCTTCCAGAGGAAAAACATAGTCATATGTCATTATAGCAAACAGATTATTTATTAATTACAACAGAAAATAGCTATGTTTTTAATGAAATCTGACAAATACTACATTGACATTACTATTACTAGTAATGGTAGAGTTGGCACAATTTGCTTTTATTACAAAGAACGGAAAGCACAGAGTCACCTATTGTATCATTGTGACCCAAAATATGTTAAAGCAAAATTAGCCATGAGACAACAATAAACAAAATTACCTTATGTGATATTGTATAAATCAATTTTATTTTATGAAAAAGTCAATATTACAAATATGTATGGAGAGGGATCATATTCCTAGATAAAAGGAGAATAAAAAAAACATGATTCTTGCTTTGGTCACAGCAAAAATGTGATTAATGATCTAACTGCATACATCTGAATATTTACCCAGTACCATGATAGTGCTACTCAAAGGGTGATCATTAAGGCAATGCTAGTTTTCTTTTTCGTTGATTTTTACTGGTTCATAAGAAAGTAAATACAGAAGTTAGAAGTAAATAGTTAGAAATTTCTTGGGAATTTGATATTGTTGGGTTAAGAGGTGGCTGGTTTAGTGATTTATTTTTATTTTATTTCTAATTTATTGGAAAGGAAAGATTGATTCTTCCCCACAGATAATTTGAGAAAAAGCTACTGTAGGTAGTATTTTTTTATTTTTAAAAAACAAAACAGAAAAGGATAGAAATAATACAGATTTTCAAAAAATAACCTTAAGAATCAACACTAGTTAATATATTACATATTGTTATCTTAGAAGTAGGTGCACACTTAAATATACATACATATCTGTGTACCTACAAAGTTGTTCTTTCCTTTTAAGCATTTTCTTTCCCTTTCATTATTACAATTCTATTGTACATTTTGGATCTTACAACTCTTTTAGTTTATAATTATTATTATTTTTATAATAGAGAGACTATACAGTATTTACAAATGTGAGTCTGATTATTTCACTTATGAGTACAGTCTCAAGTTTTCTCCATTTACCAATAAAAGCCTCAAGATCATCCTTTTTTATAGATGAGAAATATTCCATCTTATAAAATTTCCACATCTTTTTCATCCATTCTGTGGTTGATGGACATTTTGGTTGTTTCCAAGATTTAGCTATTACAAATTGTGCTGCTATAAACATGGGTGCACATAGATCACTGTGACATGACCTTTTCAGTTTTTCTGGGAAAATACCCAGGAAGGGAATAGCTGGATTGTACAGGACTTCCAATCTTAGCTTTTTTGAGCAATCTCCATAGAGATTTCCATAGTGGCCGCACCAGTCTACACTTCCACCAACAGTGGAGCAGTGTTTCTTTTTCCCCACAGCCTCGCCAACATTTGTTATTAGTTGATTTCTTGATGGCAGCCACTTTCTAGAGTGAGATAAAATCTCATTGTTGTTTTAATTTGCATTTCTCAAATGACCAGTGATGGTGAACTTTTCTTCATGTATTTATTTGACATTTGTATATTTTCATCTAAGAAATGCATATTCATCTCAGATGCCCATTTTTGGAGTAGGTCTTCGAATTTGGGGGCTTGATACTTTTCAATTCTTTGTATGTTCTGGATATAAGTTCTTTTTCTGAGGGGTTGCTGGCTAAAATTATTTCCCACTCTGTGGGTTTTCTTTTCACTTTGTTGGTGATTTCTTTTGAAGTGCAAAAACTTTTTAATAAGATGAGATCCCAGTTGTTGATGTTTTGAAGTACTTCCCATGCAGTTTGTGTTTTGTTCATGAACTCTTTGTCTACCCCTATGTCTCCAAGATTTCTATCTACCTTGTTTTCCAGTAGACTTAGTGTTTCTGTTTAATATTTAGATCTTTGACCCATTTTGACTTTAGTTTAGTGCATGGTGATGGACATGGGTCCAGTTTCAGTTTTCTGCATGTGGAGAGCCAATTTTTCCAGCACCATTTATTAAAGAGGCTTTTTTCCATTGAACATGTTTAGCCCTTTTGTCAAATATAAGGTGACTGAGTATCTTTGTAGTTGTGTTTGCATCTTCTAATCTGTTCCATTGATCTTGAAGTCTATTTCTTTGCCAGTAGCATGCTGATTTTATCACTGCAGCTTTGTAAAATAGTTTCAAGTCAGAGACTGAGATGTTTCCTGCCTTCCTTTGTTATTCTGAATTGCTCTTGCTATTCTAGCTTTCTTTGCTATTCTAGCTTTCTTCTGTTTACAAATGAATTTTAGGAATATTTTCTCTAGATCTGTAAGATATGGTAATGTTATTTTGATTGGGATTGCATTAAATCTATATAACAGTTTTGGCAATATAGCCATTTTCATAATGTTGGTTCTTAACCACGAGTAAGGGATATCTTTCCATTTTCTAATATCCTCTTCAATCTCCTTTTTTAGAGTAGTATAATTGTTAGTATATAGGTTTTTTACATTCTTTGTTAGGCTGATTCCTAAGTATTTCATTTGTTTGGATGCTATTGTGAAAGGTGAGTTTGTTGTTCGTGTACAGGAATGCTATTGATTTTTGAGTGTTTACTTTGTATCCAGCTACACTGCTCAATTTGCTTATTAACTCTAGTAGTCTTTTGATAGAGTTTTTGGGGTCTTCTATGTAGAGTATCATATCATTAGCAAATAGTGATAATTTAACTTCTTCCTTTTCTATCTTTATGTCTTTTATTTCTCCCTGTTGTCTGATTGCTCTGGCTAATGTTTCCAGAACTATATTGAATATTAGTGGCAATAGTGAACATCCTTGTCTTGTTCTTGATTTTAGAGTGAAAGCTTTCAGTTTTTGTCCATTTAGCATAATGTTGGCTATTGGTTTGTTATAGATGGCCTTTATCAGTCTGAGGTAGACATCATCTATTCCAAATTTCTGTAGGATTTTTATCATGAACAAGCATTGGACTTTATTGAAAGCTTTTTCTGCATCTATTGAGATGATCATGTGATTTTTCTCTTTGGCTCTGTTGATGTGGTGTATTATATATATTGATTTGTGTATGTTAAACCATCCTTGCATTCATGGAATAAATCTCTCTTGGTCATGTTGTATAATCTTATTGATGATTTGTTGCACTCTATTTGCCACTATTTTATTGAGAATCTTTGCATCAATGTTCATTAGTAAGATTGGCCTGTAGTTCTCCTTTTTGGTTGGGTCTTTCTCTGGTTTTGGTATCAAAGTAATACTTGCCTCAAGGAATGAGTTAGGCAGGATTGCTTCCCTTTCAATTGCATTGAAGAGTTTGAGGATTATTGGCATTATATCTCCTCTAAATTTCTTGTAGAAGTCTGCTGAAAATCCACCAGGATCTGGGCTTTTCTTTGTTGATAAGTTTTTAATCACATTTTCAATTTCAGTAGCTGATATTGGGTTATTCAAAATTGTTATATCTTCTTAAGTCAGCTTTTGTAATTCATACTTTTCTAGAAGTCTGTCCATTTCCTTGTGTTTTCCACCCTATGCAAGTAAAGATTTTCAAAGTAGGTATTTATGATCTTTTGAATTTCCATGGGATCTGTAGTAATTTCTCTCTTTTCAGTGCTTATTGCATGAATTTGAGTTTTTTCTTTTCTTGGTTGGATTGCCTAGAAGTTTATCAATTTTCTGTATTATCTTGAAAAACTAGCTCTTTGATTCATTAATTCTTTGTACTGTTTTCTTAGTCTCAATTGCATTCATTTCTGCTCTGATTTGTAGGTAATATTTTGTATTAATGTTTTCTATATTTTATTTCTTGACTGTAATAATGAGATTTTGATTACATGGGAAAAAGACCCTGTATACTATTTCTTTGGAAATGTAAAATGTGGTATTGAGTGGTTATAGGTTAATATTGTAATACTTGCAGGTTACTTTCAAGTGGCTGAGCAGAAAAAGTGTGTGTGTATGTGTGTCTGTGTGTTTGTATGTGTTCACATGTGTGTAGACATTCAAGCTATGTGGCAAAATGTAAATAATTATTGAACTGGATAATTGGTATATAGAATTTATTGTATTATGTTAACTATTTTTATAAAAACTAGAGAAAAGACATGAGACTAAGAAAGCTTTCCAATTCATGGATGATTGAATTTCTATGGCTCTCCAAATGTAACACACTTTAAATGATACCTTTCTTTCAGTTTGTTAAATCATGGTCTTTTTTCTTATTGTAAAATGAATAAGAAATATACCTTTGATGATAAATTAATTGTTACAAATAAGACATATATTAGATAAATGTATCAGAAATGTGTTTAGAGGTTATAAGTATAAATATCAACAATGACTTGAATCTTGTACTCTTAGGACAAGTAAGAACTGAGATAAATTCAAGGTTGTATCAGTAGCTGCTTTGTTTTTGACATATGTTGCTCTACAATATTGAAATATTTTATTTCATTATACTATTTTTTATAATTCATAGTTCTGTCCATTAATCTTTATATAGCACTTTCACATTATAATTTCCTTCATAGCTGGTTTTTCCTAACCTTCTCTTAATGTAACTTAGAATACTTTTTATTACTAAGGAATAGAAAAGTGAGTGACTGGTTCTATGTCATGCTGAAGGTTAATTATATAGACAGAATTTGAAGGTATAGACTGCACTTACATATTAAATATGGAAAAATACCACATTTTAAGGCAAACTCTGGGTTTTCCCAAACAAAATATTCACAATTCTACTAATTTTATTTTCTGCTCTGAGTCTGATCATTTAAAAACCAAACTCAAAAACATTGCTTTTTATTATTTAGATGTCTTACTATGTGCCAAGGGTGCTTGGTACTGAGTTACACAGACAATGTTATTTTCCTCCAGCTGATCATGGGGCAAATAAAACAAATGTGTGTGGAATTATTGGAAAGGGTCACATCCTATGAGACAAGTTCGAATGGGATGGAAAGAGTTGGTGATTAAATTTCCCTGTGTAGGGATATCCAGATAGCTCTACATTTAGTGTTATATTCATGATATTTTAAAGAGTAATCAGTGGATATTGAAGAAATATGAATGTCTTACTCAGTGACCACAATGTTCTTAAAAGATTTGTGTTTGGGGAAGAAGACAAGATGGCCGATCAGTGAGCAACAAAACACAAAGCCTCCCAGGAGAAACAACTCATTTGCCAGGATAAAACACCCTGGAGAGACCCAGACAGAGGGAGATGGATCCTCTTGACACAGGAAGAAATTAAAATGTAAAAAAGCTCATCAAATGCTTTGGGACTACAACTGAAACAGCTAAAAATTATGGGACACAGTGTTTTTGTGGTGACCCACCAAGTTTGTACCAGCTTGAACCTGCACTGGCTGACAGAGCTGCCCAAACTCGTTCCCGCTGCCACTCACAGGAAGCACAGCAGTGCTGAAGTCAGGGGTTGGTGAGCCCAATGGAGAGTGGAGCCGGTGAAGGGACCTTCATTAATCCACAGTCAGTGCTGGGAATGAGACCCCCCCCCACATGGGAAGGGCATGACCAAATGGGCAACATGTTGGAATCAGGCAGGAGAAGCCTGAACAAGAAGCAACAGTGACTTCAGTTGATTCCTCCCTCCCCAGAGCAGATTCGTGGGATTTGCTTGGACTGGGTTGTCCCCTGGCCAGGACCCAATGAGCCATCCCAAATTGATTCCCTGCCCCTAGCACACACTAACTGGGTGAAGGCACTTGAAGTTTGGCTGGCTGGGTAGGGAGGGGCAGGTATATGCAGTCCCTGCTTGCACCTCACCAGCAGTCAGGAGAGGGCAAAGTTCCCTCACCAGCGTGTTTCAGCAGAAACAGAGCCACCAGGGAAGGGGGCTGGGACCTGTACTGTGACCTTTGTGGAGGAAGCAGGGCCATGACAGGAGAGAGAGGCAGGTGGAGGCCCCCAGCCCAGAACCCTGAGAGCACTGATCCAGGAGAGGGAAAAAGCAAGGGAGACTGAGGGCAGCAAACACACAACATCAGACATGGCTTCAATGGACATTAAGAGATATCTAAAGAACCTTGTAGATGAGCTCAAAACTGAAATATTAAATCAGGTAAAGCAGGATATGAGTAGAGTAATAAAAGAAATGCTTTCAGGAAACATCTCTCAGGATGATACAGACAGAAAAAGGGAGGAATACAAAAAAGGAGAGAAACATTCGATAAAGAATATACAGAAAATATAGAATACATGAAGCAGATTCAAAAACACTACCAGGAAATTAAAAACTCCATTGAAAGCTGGCAAAATTTAAAAGAAACTAAGGATAATCAAAACTTGAAGACAAGTTTGCAATGTGTGATCATGAAAGGAAAGATCTCTTAAAAATAACAAGGAAACAGGCAGTAACAATACAAAGACTAGAAGATGACAAGAGAATCTACAATTTAAGAATAAGAAACATGAACAAAGAAGCAAGAATACATACAGGTGAATTACAAAAGCTATTCACAGAAATATTTAAGGAAAACTTCCCAAGCATGGAAAAAGAAAATTATATTAAGTTGGGTGAGGCATACAGAACTCCAGCCACCTACAACCAAAACAGATCTATACCCAGACATATAATAATCAAGATACCAGAAATTCAATATAAAAACAGAATATTAAAAGCCATCAGAGGAAAGAAACAGATTACCTATAAAGGTAAGCCCATCAGAATCATGGCTGACTTCTCAACACAGACCATCAGATCAAAAAGGGCTTGGAGTGCAATATTCCAAGCCCTGAAAGAAAATAACCTCCAGCCCAGATTGATGTACCCTGCAAAACTGTCACTAGAAATTAATGGGGAAACAAGATGCTTCCATGACAAAGAGGAACTGGGGGAGTTTGTGACCACCAATCCAACCCTACAGAGAATACTGAAAGACATTCTAGAGAGAGAGGAAAAAAATACCAGGATTTTAGGAACAGTGGCAGAAAGGCCTCATTGAGTGGGGCAGGCAGTAGAATGAAGGAGAAAAGTAGACAAACAGGCAGAAAAATAGCATAGCAGAAATGAGGCAGAGAAGGATGGCTAGAATCTCTAGCATCGATGGCCTTGATACACTATATTGTTAATAGTCCACCAGGATTTGAAACCCACATTACTCACACTACTCTGCTTAGATGTATTATATTCTGTTCCAGTCATTCTATATGTACTAGATTTGAGGGCATAGACAGTAATCCCAAAAATAACAGGATATAGCATGGTAATCATCCTTAATTTCCTATTAACTTAATCTAAAGCTCTGTAAAACCTATACTGTTTTACCATGACTGATCGTAATCAAATCTGGTTTGTTGGATCACTGTTTTGTATTGATAGATTTTATTCAAATATTATTTTGAATTATTATTTGATTTTATGATTGATAGTATCAAGTCTGAGAGTATAGGCAACTGCACTTAAGATGACAAGATCCACTAGAATATCCACTCTGGTTTGATTATTACCTGCCTTTGAAGTTTTATACTGTCTACAATGTTTTATTTTTACTTATATTGTTATTTACTGCTATACTCAATTATAGTGCTATATTCAATTATGCCTGATGATGTAGACATTCTGTCGAGGATGGTGGGAAACAGTGCAATGATCATTGTAGATCACCTTGTACTGTGGTTTTATATGACTTTTTGGTTTCGTGTTTTTGTGGGAGTTTGTTTTGTTTTGTCTTGCTAGGTTTTGTTTTTCTCTCTAGTACAGAAAAGATGGGGGTGTGTGCAGAGATTCAGGCATGCATAGCTGTTTGCCCTCTCACTATCAACTTTGTATGCTTTAGTTTTGTGGCTTGAACAACTATTTCTGAGAGAACAATATGTAATTTATTAACTAGTGATTTCTTATTGTTTATCTCTTTTTAAGAATTCTGTATTACCTCTATCCTTTGCCTGCTTTTGTTTCTCTTTAAATAAATTAAAAAAGTAAAAAAAAAAGATTTGTGTTTGACTCCACTTTGTAACATTGGTATTTTGATAGCGTAAACAAACGGGGGAAATGCCTAAAAGATTAAAGAAAGTAGTCATAATTATAATGTGATCATAGAGTACTGTGTTAGTTTTCTATCTCTGTGACAAAGTGCCTGAGAAAATCAACTTCAAGGAAGAGCAGTTTATTTTGGCTTGCGGTTTCAGAAGTTTCCATCCATTGTCACTTGGTTCAATTACTTTGGACCAGTGGTGGCACAATACTATGTTATGAGCAGTAGGAATGTATGGCAGAGGAAGACTGCTTGCTTCATGGGGTGGGCAGGGAGGGGAGAGCGAGAGCAGGAGAAGAGGATGGGATGGAAGGGAAAGAGAGGACAGGAGAGCAGAAGGGAGGGGAGGGGCTGAGGGGGAGGGGAGGAAACAGAATGTGAGAAAGTGGAGGAGGTCTTAATAACCTCTTCACAGCTATGTCTTCAGTGATGTTCCTTTCTCCTACTAGATCCTGCCTCTTATAAGTTCTGTCACCTCCCAATAATACCACAGGATTGCAGTCAAGACTAACACTTGAACCTTTGGGAAACATTCAAAATCCAAACTGAAGCAAGTATGATGGTATTTTCATGTTGATCAAAGTAGTTTGCTTTGTTTCATCAGCATGCTACTGGTATCAAAGAAGGGAAATTGCCTTTCCTAATTGGGCTGTCCTATTTCTCTTAGGATTAATTCAGCCTGTGTTGATTCTTAGTGTCATGCTGATATTTTTCCAACTTTTGACTTCTTTTCACAAGGAATAAATACACTCATTCCATGCCCATCTCAGCAAATGCTACTTCTGGTATACATCAGATTAATGTACTTTGAGTTATCTTTAAGCAATTAAATTTGCAAAATAAAGCTATACACAGAAAAATGATCCATTAAAGGAAGCTGGTAGTGATTCATAGATAAGTAGATAGATAGGTAGAAAGACTGGCACAGAGTCTGGTGCACTGTGCGCTTTCAAAAGTATTTCTTGAGTAAAGAGTAATCTGTAATTGCAGGCATGGCTGTCACTTGAATGTGAATGGGAAGTTATATTATAGCAAAAGAAAATGCTTTTGTTTGTTAAATCAAAAATATTGGCAAGAATTTATTGCATAATGTGTGTGTGTGTGTGTGTGTGAAAGGATTTCTTATAAATTTTTAACATGGTTGGTCCAGTGAGCTGGCTCGGTGGGGAAAATGTCAAGTTGGCTAGACCTGTGAGCATCATATTTTTCTGCAGGTATTTGGGTTACCTGGCCTCATATAGCAATATGTTTAATAGTGGGCGGTGTGACTTATTTTAAGTGCATTCAGGTTTTAAAGAAAGCTACTGACATTTAACCAACCATGATTAGTTTCAGCTGACAGGTTGACTAAATAATTTCCCAGAAAGTTTTTGTAGTTAGACTAATTCTTTCTGAAAGACATTTGTCTTAAAATGATTAAGTGATATTAATGAAGTGATTCTAAAAACTGGCTTATCTTAGTGTGAGCTATAGAAACTCAAGATGAAATGTGAGTGAGTCTCTCCTATACATTCAGTGTTCAATTTTACAGAGGATTTTTGATGACTCTGGACTCAGTTGTGAAAATATTGAGTGGCAGCCAAAAAATTCTGTAACACAGGTTAGAGAACACAAAAACTTGGTATCATTTTCTTAGAGTAAAAGAGCTTTTCTAGAGAATTGTGGATGGAGTAAATGCTTTTTTCTTAAATGTGCTATGCATGCAGAAAGAACAGTAGCTATACTAGTAATGTTGAACTTTAAAATTAGGTTGTGAGAAAAAAATTAATAATACATTTTTTGGTTAATTTAACTTTGATATTAAGTGCTATGTTTCTGTTTCACTGGCGTCAATGAATAATTAGCATAAAAAACCTGTACTCATTCAATGTATCATCACACTTTGCTCCAAAGTGTAAAATGTTTCATCTCTTCTAAGTGCACAATGATGTAGATTAGGGAACATGCAATTGATTTGTTGAAAATTTAAAAATCTATTCAATTCATTACAAATGCAGAGGAAGGAAACACATGGCCCATTGAGCCATCCACAGTAGGTAGTCCTTTGTTTCAATAATTATTAAAGAATAATGGATATGTAATGAGACTAATCTTTATATCTTTTGTGTGAACTTTATGGAATTAGTCATGCATAATTGCTTACCTACTCTTTAAGGTGAAGGATACTGCACTTCACCCCTGAGCAGAAATTCATATTAAGATTAGCCAGAATTCTGAGTGAAGGGAGGGAAGAGTGGCACCACTCATAATCTTAGTGCAAATTCTACAGTTCTCATTCAGAAGACACAGCCTTTATTTCATTGATTAAGCATTGGCCTTTACCAAGCATGAGATTATTTTATAAAAAATATTACAGCGAGTAATCAGCTATGCATTCTGTGTCTATGTTCTTCCTCGCATTGTTTAACTTTTTCTGCAGTGGTATATTTAAGAAACTTGTCATTTTCATATCTTTTTCTTTTCAACAGTAAAGACAGTAAAGACTTGCTTGTTGTTTGTCTCATATGTGGTCCTTGATGCGTGTCTCAGGGATTCAGTAGATATTCAAAGTAAAATATTTTAAAAAGTTAGATGGCAAGCATACATTATAAATTCACTCTTAAATACAATTGAGAAAAAGCTGAACCTTGATTCCATTTTTTAATTGAAAATTTTGGTTTGAATTTATTGTTTTCATCACGTTCCATTATTTTTCTCTCATTCTTCACACTACTTGCCATCCTAGATCACTTGCCATCTTATATCTTTGTACTTTTGCTCATGCTTTTATCTCTTTCCCTGGAATATTCTCCTCCATTTCAGGAAATCTCTAAATGGTGTATTTATGCTACTAAGTTTGTATTCTTCCATGTACTATATTGTACTTTATTGGCTTTTAAATTGCACCGAAATCCAGATATGACTCTCCTAAGGTTTCATCAAGAATGAAACAATCCTCATCACTTCTTTTCATTCTCTCCAAATAAAACTATGAAGCATTAGTGTGAATTGTGGAATTTATTGAAGAGTTCATAAGAGAAACTGATGAAGAATTCCAGACTACACTTACCACAAACACTTTGCCTCCAGGTATAAGTAAATATCTCTTTCTGTTGCCAGTTACTTTTTCTCTCCTTCTTTCAGTCTTTCCCCAACTCCCCAGTGTGTCTTTATTTCCTTTGGCATTCCTGTGCATGGAGCTGGAAGCAAAGCCTGCAAATCCTACTTGACAGCCCAGACTCTAACCAGAGTTATCAAAATGTTTTCTGAACAAATGATGGGCTTTCCATGAGATGATGTCTTATTCCACCTGCTAAAAAACAAGGCTTTCCCAAAAAATTGTTATCATGGTACAAGTAGTGATAGCAAGCCTCTCTTTTTCTAGACAGTTCGCTCTAAATAGGAAAAAATATGTTGGATTTTTCTCTACAACACACTTCCCTATTAATGTGTCCCTGTCTCAGTAAGTACCAATTATCAGTTAGATAACTCTGATCATTTCTTTTACCACTTGCTTTGATCAAATTCCAGTCGGTCACCAGCTAAAAATTATTTTACCTTCAAAATATTGTCTATGTTGCTATTGATACTGTCTTGACAATTTCATTAGATGATTTTAGTAAGTTTCTACTGTTTTCTCTGCCTCTTATGTTGCCGTCTCTCTTTTCCACTGTACATTATCAACTCTTATCTTGTGTAAATATGGCAAATTAGCTAAGAAAATTAGAGAATATCCCATCAGAAAAAATTCTTTGTGTCTCTTAAAGTTTATTGTGTTGCATTTCAGAGCCATGACAATTGTCTCCCACTTTCTTTGCTTTCTTTGTGACATTTCCTTGCATAGAATACTTACTACACTGCATTGTGTCTTTAATTATATGCCCAGGTCACCCTTTCTACCATAAGGAGCAGGAACTGAGTTTATCTTAAAATTCTGAGTGCCACCTCTCTACTAAGTATATATATATATATATATTAATTGATTATTCATTCATTTGCAATATATGTTAGATTACAAAGGAGTTGAAGCTATAATGAAAACTATGAAATTTCTCAAGAAGGAAAAATGAGGATATTATGAGAGTATTTAGTAGAAGGATATGGCTCCTATTATAGAGGAATATTGACTTGCAAAGGCAAAGTGAGTATATTTTCACTGATACAAAATTTCACCAAGAATTAAATAGAAGCAAGTGAAGAGAATTTCCGCTATGGAGAGAAATAACATAAACCTTGGAAGGATGGAGCGTCTTTGTTTAAGATGTGAAAGAACATTAATATGCATAGAGTACAGAGGAAGTCTGGTGAAGGAGACAATGGAGAGAAAGAGAGAAGGGATAGGAGTGTAGACACCTGCTGGCACTTGTTGAAGAAGTTCAACACACCAATGGAAGTCCCACTCAGAATTTTTAACAATGGATGACAAGGCCAAATTTACATTTTAAAAATATCATTCTAGCTTTGAAGTGGAGAATGGAATAGAGAGATTGAAGAGTAAGGGCAGGAAGACCATGAGATATGGTATAGATAGAACTTAATATATTTCAGGAGCCATGGATCAGCCAGTTTCAGTTTGATTTGGTTAAGGGAATAAGAAGGAAGTATTACGAGTGAGGCTTAATAATGTGCAAGTTAATGAGGCAAAATACCATTTACTGAGATAGAAAACAAGAATAAAATGAAGTTTTGGGTAGTAGTGATGTGATGGGTTATGGTAGGCATTCAGTTCAGTGTGGATTTGAGCCTTCTTTTGAAATAACCTGGTGAAAGCATTAAATAGGTGCTCAGCAAAATGACTAGAGCTTAAAATATTGATAAAAGTCTTTAAAAGTAAAAATTAAAGTCATCAACATGAATAAACTAATCTGGCAATGATATTATATTTAAAATGCAAAGAACTCAAACTAAGATGACCTTTAAGGATTTAATTGAGAACAGAGCATAGTGGCCCAAATTATTGAACTTAGTCTGAAATCATGGAAACTGAGGTCATAGCGTGTTTCAAAAATAGGGAAAAGATGGAAGGGTGAGCATAGATGGGAGGGGAATGTACTTATCAAAGAGATATAAAGAAAGACATCAAAAAGAAAAAAAAACACTGAATTTAACCACACTGGATGAAGTGACTGGAATAAAATGAAATGCTGACAGGAAACAAAAAAGTCTTCTTAGATATTTTGGTGTGAAGGACAAAAAAAAAATCCAATGGTTGCTAGAAAGGGTGAAAGGTCAATAGAGGATTTTTACATTGATTACTTTTTGTATTTATTTTATGAAAGATAAATTCAACCCACCTATTTGAAGATATAAAAGACCAGTTAAGGATGATAGGTTAGAGTATTAATCCCTAAGCTATTCAAAGGAATATAAAAGGAAATTATTATACCAAAATGGATAAGGACACACATATACATAAACAGGAGGAAAGAAAGAAGAAGAAAGAAAACCACAGGCCAATGTCCTTGATGAATGTAGTTGCAAAAATCCTCAACAAAATACAAATCAAATCAATAGCACATTAAAAATACCATTCACTATTACAAAGTAAAATTCATCTCTGGGATACATCAGTAGCTCAGCACAGCTAAATTTTAAAAATGTGATACACCACTCTAACAGAATCAAACTCAAACATCACATGATCATTTCAATAGACTAGGAAAAGCATTTGATAAAACTCATTGTTCCTTCATGATAAAAACTCTCAATAAATTAAACATGATAGAATACACCTGAACACAATCAAGACTGTATGTGACAAATCCAGAGATTCTAAAAATAGAAAGACCAGTCCCTTCAATAGATGGTGATGGTAAAATGAAACACCAAGAAGAAGGACACTAGACCTGTCTCTCCAGTTACAAATATCATCTCAAAAAGGATGAAAGAGGCAAATGTAAAATCCCAAACTTACCCGAAAAGAACACTGGGGAAATTCTTCTGGACATGGTCTTGGGAAAGTTTTTTGAACATGACCTCAAATGTACAGATAGCAAAACCGAAAGTTAACAAATGGCACTACATTTATTATGGTTTGTGGTTTGTGTGTAAGTGTCCTGCCCTAAAGCCTCATAGAGTTATAAGGCTTTTCCAGAAATGACTGCATCTAGAGTGTGTGATTGATTCATGGTGGACTGCTGGGATAAGAGTTCTGGGATTAAGTGTGGGTGGTGCTGGATCAGTCCACCACTTGGGCTGGCACTGCCCTAATTTTGGTAGCCTGAATACAAAATAAGGGATAGAAAGAGGTTTGTCTCTGGTCTCTTGTTGCTTTTACTGCCTTCCACCATCAAGGACTGTTATCCCTTTGCCATGTGTCACTCTGCCTTGTTGCCCACAGATTATGGACCTTTACAAACTATGAGCTAAATAAACCTTTCCTTCTTTAGTTTTTGGGTGTCAGATCCTTTGTCTCAGCAATGAGAGAAAAATAACTAAGACAACACAAAACTAGAAAATTTTCTGTACAGCAAAGCAAATAATCAGCATAGTGAAGAGAGAAAGTAAAGAATGGGAGAAAGTAATTGGCAACTCTATATCTAGTGAACAGTTAGTATCTATTCTATATAAGGAACTCCAACAATGTAATTGCAAAAACAACAAAACAAATTTAAAAAGATAATTAAAAATGGAATAATAATCTCAAATAGCATTTATCAAAAAAGGCACAAAAATGACCAATAGATACAAACATATATATTTGACACTGTTAATATTTAGGGAAATGTAAATCAAACTCATAGAGATGAGAAAAAATGACCATTGTCAAAGACACAAAATATAAGTGCAGATGTAGAGAAAGAAGAACTGTTATGCACTGTTGCTCAGAATATGAATTAGTATAGTAATTATGATAAATAGTATGGTTTCTAACAATACTAAAAATAGAAGAATCAAGGTCCAGAAATCCCCCTGTTGTATATATACCCAAAGGGAGTGACATTAATGTGTCAAAAAAACACCTACACTCTCATGTTATTGTAACACTATCAAAATAAGCATATATGGAATCATCTCATGCTCATTGATAGATGTATAAATAAAGAAAATATGGTATATATAAATGATAGAATAGTGTTTAGCCAAAACAGTCATGAAACCTTGTTATTTGGAACAATGTGGATGAATCTGGAGGATGTTATTTGAAATAAAGCAAGCACAGGAACAAAAACATTGCAAGATGTCATTCACACATGGGATATAAAACACTTTGATCTCAAAGAATTTGAAAGAAGAACAGTAACTATCAGAAACTTGAGAGATGATGAGGGGGTGGTGAATATGTAACATAGTATTTTTCATTTTAAAAGAAATAAAACAGAACAATTAAAATGAAACAAAACAGTGAGAACCCAATATTTCAAAACAAAGACAGTAAGAAATCTACCATAGTTACTCTATTGCATATTGTTATCTTCTAAATAGTTGGTCAGGCCACTGGTTTTAAGCCTGTAAATTCAATCAAACAATACTAGCTTTATGCTGTTTCTCAGTTGCCATCATCTCAGTCTGCGTTCCCCCAAATCAGCCTGTTGCTTGTGGGGAAGGGTGGGTAGTGCTGCTGCTGCTGGTGGGGTCGTTCTCTCCCGGTTGGCACACCAGCAGGCTTATGGGGGTTGGAGGTGGGGATGGAGTTGGGGAGTATGTCCTCCATCCTACTTCTGTTCCATAGTAATTTTGATAGGAAGATTAAGTCCTGGTACACTATGGCACAAGATGGATATGAGAGAAATTTGAATGTGTGATAATTGAAATAATAAAAATTTAAGTTAATGAATATGCTAGTTGTTCTGAGTCAATCACAATCAAGTGTATACAGGAAACAAAACATAACATGTCTCACATATATGCACACATATCATCTCTGAATTTATAAAAAGGGTGAAATGGTTAACACATAAAACATACAAACATTTTAAAGATACTTAATAAGTGAAATTTCTGAGGATTTTTTTTTCATAAAGGCTTGATGAAAAACAAGGTGGAAAATAAACTAGACCATTTGACTTCATTGGTTTGCTTTAACTGATCAGTCCCAGCGATTTAAATCTCAGTTTATTCTGCCTTGGATTTTGACTATGCTATTCTGTACTCATACTGCTCAGGCTATGAAGGGTCTATAAACTGCAAAGGTCTGGTCTGTGATGACAAAACTGCCATCAGTGAAAGTTAACTAGACTTCCAATATGTGTCAATGAACTTGAGTCTTGAAGAGGTTCCAATACCATTTAGTTTTCTTCAATCCATTGTTCATTGCGTTTAAAAAGCAGTAGTTTATTCTTTGTCATAAATGTATGTATACATATAATCAAATAAGGTGTACTCATATTAGCTATGTGAACTTGATAGTCAATCTCATACTTATTTGGAGGTCTACCTTCATGCAACTCCATATCCAGTAGCAATCTTTAGCCTATTTTTCACACTATATTATTAAACTGCAGGAAATCAGATAGGCTGTAAACTAAATACACTGAAGATAAATATGTCATTATTTCAAGGTGTATCTTTCCATTTACTGACTGCTTTGAGAGGACACTGTTTTGTGATTTGTAAAAGAACAATCATAATCAAAATCCACAAAGTAATAACTTCTCATTTTGAAAATTTGGAAAATAGGGAAATTATGAAAAGTTATAAAAATACATCTCACTAAAGATCCACACATAACCATGGCATTTCTTCCACTTTTTTCTAGCCTTTTGCATCCATTGACTATTTTCTGTATCTAAACATAGACAGAAAAAAGAGTAAGAGAGAGACAGTGTGATCGAGAGAGAGAAAGAGAGAGTGAGAGGAAGGACAAAGAGAGAGACACTAGGGGCTGCAAGATACATATAATTCTATTTTCTACACTTCTTCCTATTAAAAAATGCTAAATAGACATTTTTAACAAATGCTTTGAACTATCACTTCAGTTGATGCATAACGTTCCATTGCAAGTATGTGATTTCACTACTCCATTGCTCCTGCATATTTTGAATAATTTCAAAATTTTATAGTAATAAATATAACTAAAATATTTACACAAAAATTTGTTTATTTTTAAAAAAATTTACTTGGATAAACAGAAAGACAATTACCAGGAGGTCATGTATGCATATGTCATCAGAAATAACTGCACCAGTTCATAAAACTGTGCTCCTCTCATTACGCCCTTGTCAGAACTATTTCAGCACTGATTTACTTATTAGGTGCCTCTATTTCCTGTTTATATATTCTTTCATTGTTATTTTTTGCTTATATTTCTCCTAATGTGTAGTCATTTATCATTTTGATTTGCTTGAAACTAATCTGTTTTTATCTTTGAATTTATAAAAATATTTTTCATACTCATATGTATCTTAATTACATACTCATATTTTAATTATGATTTTTATCACTTTATTTTAATAAATAATCAAAAAACAATTCCTTAATTTTTGTCACTTTTTATTGTAGTAACTATTTTATATTGATTGCCTTTATCTGTGTACACGTGTGTGTGTGTGTGTGTGTGTGTGTATGGGTAAAACACATAAGCCCTTATATTATGATTCCAAGTGTGGTAAATTATTTCTAATGTTTTTCTGTTCATGGAGTTGACAAATCATGTCTGCATCTTATATACATATCAGTTACTTAAATCTACAAGTAGCTCTAATATTTTTCTCAAAAGTAATACAGAAAAAGGTTATATGTCTGTTAGTAAACATATATAAAGGTATGTTTGTATTTGTATGCAAGATAGGTAAGTGTACTATCAACCTCTATTAGTTAATCAAAAAGAACAATTTGTGCTATCATTGTTTAATTATTTTTGTGTTTAGATTTTGTAACCTGAACAACTACTTCTAAGATAATAATATGCAATATATTAATTAGTGTTAATTTCCTACTTTTTAAAAAATTTGCATAATTTCTACCCTATTTTCTGTTTTGCTTTTTAAAATAAAAAAATAGAGGATGCTGTGTTGAAATGGTTTCAACAAAATATCACTTTATTAAACTTTACATATTTTTCATCAAATGTATTTAAATATGATTTGGTCATTCATTGCCATGGATGGAGTCTATCACCACACTGGCTTTGTTTTACTCTACAGTCCATCTTCCTTCTTTTTCCTTTACTTTTAAACTACCTTCTTCCCCAGTCCAGTAGTATTTTAAATTCTCTTCCTGGCCTTTTTTATCTTTTGTTACCTATTCAGTTGTGGCATCTAAATTATTTCTTCTAACAAATGCTAAGCTCTTCCTATAATTAATAATTCTGATAAACCATTGCTTTTATTTTCCCTATTGTTTTAAAGGTTAATGTGAAAATGATTCATGGAATTCCTGTATTACTCTCACATATCACATTGCATAAAACACTTTATAGTGTTTTGTGACTGCATCTTTTAGGATTATGTTTTTAGGCAAATGATATCAGTGCCCCTGAATTTTATCCTACACAGGAGAAATCCATCTCACAGTGATATTTACCTGGTAAAGAAAAGCCCAGTCTTTCATGAGTAGGAGAAAAAAACAACAACTGTCTTCTAGTTCTACCATGATGCCAAGTCAAATTTGTAGAAAATGAGGTTTTGCCACCATGAGGACAATTTCTAAGCAATTTCTGTCTTCTGCTTCTGTGTCATTACAGTATGTAGAATGGAAAAAGATTGCTTAGCTTGGGAGTTTCAATTTAGCTTCAAATGCCACAAAGCAACGAAACACCAATTGCCTGCTTTTCAGTAAGTTATTACTCAGGATCCAAGCCTTTTTACAACCATTCATGTGAACTGTCTATGCATAAAGCACACATTTTGGGGAGGATATTTACATTGTTATTCTCAAGTGAAGTGATGATATTATGCTTGCTGCACTAAATGCATGCATTCTGAAGTGTTTGCATAAAGCTTTGCCTTTAAAATATGACTGGTCTTGTGGAAGTGATTCTGATATTTAAAAGTCTGAAAATGTGTGTAGTACATGCCAATTTTCTGTTGTGACATAGTCAAAATACTTTACGGGGTAAGGAGATGACAGATGCCATGGTTAAAAGTTCTAGCTACTTTGCTGGATCATTCTGGAGAAAACAATTTATGACTCTTTGAGACTACTGAACATTTCTCCAAGGGCTCTCAATGCAACATTAAATCTCTGCTTTCTGCGCACAGTTGCATCAGTGTCACTTAATTGCAGTCTCTCAGACTGACACATATTATTGTATCTGGGTTTTTTTATTTTTTAACATCTGTTGAGTAAGTGCAGATAGAAATCTTATCTAACCTGTCACAGTTGTCCCTCATCACCTTCAAATGGTGAGACTGTAAGCAGAATATAGGTAAGTGAAAGTTCCTCAAAATGATTGTTTCTGGGTGTGGTGGCACATGACTGCAATTCCACTTGGAGGCTGAGCTAGTTTTAAGGCTAGCCTGGGCTGCACAGTGAGTTCAAAGCCAGCATGAACTGCATAATGACACCTTGTCTCAGGATACTAAAAAACCAAAAAACAACCAAACCAAATATAAAACAACAACAACAACAACAACAACAAAAGCACAGTTGTTAAAGGAGATTGCAGAGAAAATTTGCCAAATTTCTCACAGCTTAATCTTTCACTAGATATTTGACACAAAGGTATAGTGATGCATGGCTATAGTCCCAGAACTCTGGGAAGCTAAGGAAAGAGGATCACAAGCTTGAGCCCCATGTAGGCAACAAGGACATAGTGAAACACTGTCTCAAAATAATCAATCAATTGATCAATAGGTTGAGGATATAGCTTAGTGTAGAGGCACTGGTTTCAAACTCCTCAGTACAGCAATAAATAAATAAATACATAAAATCCGTCCTGTTAACTATTTAATTCTGTGAATTGCATCACTGATTTTTATTCCATCTTGATTAAAGGCATATGTGAGTGAAAGGTACATTTTCTTTTTTTTTTTTTAATTTAAAAGAGAATAGAAAACACAGAAAAGAAAAACAAAAAGCAAAGAAGATGAACAACAAGGAACACAATAACAATATAGACTTTTAAAACAAGATGATAAGAATTTAACAATGGTGTTTATCTTGTATATTGTTTTCTTCAAAAATGTTGCTTAGGGCTGGAAATTCAGCTCAGCGGTATAAGCGTCTGCCTGGCAAGCACGAGGTTGCGAGTTGGATCCCCAGTACCAAAAAAGCCCAAAACAAAAAAACCCAAAAATGTTGCTTAGATTACTAGATATACACATGCAAAATTGATCTAATCATGAGTATTAACTGTTCTTTTCCAAGAACTAATAGAATTAGTGTTGTAGTTATCTAATATATATATATATATATATATATATATATATATATATATATATATATATATAATATATTATATATATACACAAATTTATATCATTTTCCTTCTCCCTCCCTTTTTTCCTCCTACCTCAGTTACTTTTCATTGTTGAGCAGTTTCTTACCCTTATACAATATTTACTGTAGATATTGGGTATTATTTGCTCTTTCAGTTTCTTTCACTAAAGCAACAATTTGGTATTTATACATCTGAGTTTAATTTATTTCACTTATGAGTAGGGTCTCAAGTCACATACATTTACTTATAAAAGCCTCGATGCAATCCTTTATAGATGAGTAGTACTCCATTGTATAAAAATACCACATCTTTTTAATCCATACCTCATTTGAAGGGCACTTGGGTTGTTTCCAAGATTTAGCTATTACAAATTATGTTTCTATAAATGTGGGTGCACATATCACTGTGGTATGATGTCTTCAATTCTTTTGGGAAAATACCAAGAAATGGGATAGCTGTGTCAAAAGGAACCTTGAATCCTAGATTTTTGAGGAGACTCCACATTGATTTCCACAGTGGTTGCACCAGTCTACAGTCGCACCAACAGTGGAGAAGAGTTCCTTTTTCCCACAGTTCCTCTAGCATTTGATACTGAATGATTTCTTGATCTTGATAAATTTTTCTGGAGTGAGATGAAAACTCAGGGCTGTTTTAACTTGCATTTCTCAAATGACCAATGATGCTGATAATTTTTTCATATATTTAATTGCCATTTGTATTTCTTCATCTGAGAAGTATGTGTTCATCTCAGGTGCCCATTTTGGATTAGGTCTTTGATTTTAGGAGCCCAATTTCTTGTTTTTAATTCTTTATATGTTCTAGATAGAAGTCTTTCCTCTGAGGAACAGTTGATTGAGATATTTTCCTAATTTTTGGGTTTTCTTTTCACTCTGTTGGAGATTTCTTTTGACATGCAAAAGCTTGTTAATAAGATGAGATCCCAGTTGTCAATTCTGGGAAGTATTTCCCATGCAGTTTGATTTTTGTTCATGAAATCTCTGCCTATCCCTATGTCTTCAAGTTTCTACTTACTTTGTCTTCCAGCTGATTTAGTGTCTCTGTTTCAATATTTAGATCTCTGATCCATTTTGACTTTAGTTTAGGGCATGGTGATGGACATGGGTTTCGTTTCAGTTTTTAGCATGTGGAAAGCCAGTTTTTTCAGCACCACTTATTAAAGAGGCTATCTTTCTTCCAGTGAACATGTTTGGCCCCTTTGTCAAAGATAAGGTGGCTGAGTTTATTTGTTGCTGTGGCTGTATCTTCTAATCTACTCCAATGATCTTCAGGTCTATTTTTATTCCAGTACCATGCTTTATCACAATAGCTTCGTAGTATAATTTCAAGTCGAAGATTGTGATGCCTCCTGCCTTACATTTGTTGACCAGAATTGCCTTTGTTATTTTAGGTCCCTTCCAGATTCCAGATGAATTTTAAGAATGACTTCTTTGGAGGTATGCTAGTGGTATTTTGATTAGAATTGCATTAAGTCTGCATAACAAATTTGGGAGAATGAGCATTTTCACAATGTTTGTTTTTCCTTTCCATGAAAAAAGAATGCCTTTCCACTTTCTGAACTCCTCTTGATTTTTTTTTTTTTGGAGTACTGTAATATTCAATGTATAGCTCTTCTGCTTCATTTGTTCCTTTGTTAGATTGATTCCTAAGTATTTCATTTTTTTAAGGGTGCTATTGTGAAGGGTGTGGTTTCCCTTATTTCTCTCTCAGTGAGATTTTTGTTTGTGTACAGAAATGTTATTGATTTTTGAGTGTTGGCTTTGTATCCAGTTACATTATTGAATTTGGTTATGACATCTAGAAAACTTTCAATGGAGTTTTGGGGTTCTTCTATGCAGAGTACTGTGCCATTTGCAAACTATGATAATTTAACTTTTTCCTTTCTTGTCTTTATTCTTGTTATTTTTCTCTCTTGTCTAATTGATCTGAGTAATATTTCCAGGTCCATATTGAATAGGAGTGGTGATAATGGACATGCTTGTCTTATTCCTGATTATAGGTTGAAAGTTTTCAATTTTTGTCCATTTAGTAAGACGTTGGCAGTTGGTTTATCACATATGACTTATCAGATTGAGGTAAATACCACCTATTCCATTTTTCTGTAGGATTTTTATCATGAATGAGTGTTAGATTTTGTCAAAAGCTTTTTATGCATATATTGAGATGATCACATGATTTTTGTCTTTGACTGTTGATATGGTGTATTAAATTTGTTGATTTGCAAATATTGAAACACTGCTGCATTTCTGGGATGAATCCCACTTGATCATGGTGTATAATCTTCTTGATGATTTGCTGCATTCTATTTGCCAGGATGTTACTGAGGATTTTTGCATCTATGTTCACTAGAGAGATTGGCCTTTAATTCTCTTTTTTGGTTGGGTCTTTCTCTGGTTTTGGTATTAGAGTACTACTTGCTTCTAAGAATGAGTTAGAGAGGCTTGCTTCTGTTTCAATTTCATTGAAGAATTTGAAGAGTGTTGGCATTGTCTTCCCTAAATTTCTTGTAGAATTCTGCAGTGAATCCATAAGGATCTGGGCTTTTCTTTGTTAATAAGGTTCTAATTACATTTTCAGTTTCATTAATTGAAATTGGGTTGTTCAGTAGTTTTACATCTTCTTGACCCAGCTTTGGTAATTCATATGTTTCTAGGAACCTGTCCATTTATTCTGTGTTATTGAACCTATGAGAGTAGAGGTTTTTAAAGTAGGTATTGATCTATATTTCCACAGGATTTTACCTTTTTCATTTCTTATTGTGTGGATTTGAGTTTTTTCTTTCCTATTTTTGATAAGATTGGCTAGGGGTTAATCAATTTTATTTATTCTTTCAAAGAACCAACTCTTTGATTCATTAATTCTTTGTATCAATTTCTTAGTTTCAATTGCATTGATTTTTTTCTCTTATCTTTATAATTTCCTCCCTTCTTTTGGCTTTGGATTTGACTTGTACTTCTTTTTCTAGAAATCTCAGGTCAGCATTTGGTTGTTAATTTGTATTCATTCCATTTTCCTGATGTGGGAATTTACTGCTATAAATTTCCCTCTGAGGACTGCTTTTGTTGTGTCCCACAGGTTCTGTTAAGTCATATTTGTATTTTCACTTGCTTGAGATACTGTTTAATTTCTTCTGTGATCCATTTAGGAGAGTGTTGTTTAATTTCCATGTGTTTATGGGTTTTTTTTTCATTAATTTCCAATTTTACTGCACTATGGTCAGATAATATTATAGGATTATTTCAGTTCCTTTGTGTTTACTTAAGCATGTTCTTTGGGCTAGACTATGATCTGTTTTAGAGAATTACCCATGTGTAGCTGAAAAGGATGTGTATTCTGATGACACTGGGTAGAACACTTAATACACATCTACTAGGTCCATGTGTTCACAAGTTTGATTTAGTTCTGTTATTTCTTTGCTGATTTTTTTTTGGTTGATCTGTCTCTTTGTGACAGTGAGTGTTAAGGTCCTCCATTATAACTATATTATTGTTTATTTGCTTTTTTATGTCTATTAAGATTTGTCTTACATAGTTGTATGTTCCCTTATTGGATGCATGTATATATTTATGATTGTAATCTCTTCCTCTTGAAGTCTTCCTCTAACAAGTATACAGTGACCTTCTCTATCTCTTTTAATCATTCTCAGTTTGAAGTTCACATTGTCTGCAAACAGAATAGCTACCCCTGGTTTTTACTGGATTCCTGTCATGTGGAGTATTGTTTTCCATTTATAATTTTTGACTTTCAGTCTATGAAACCTTTGACTTTCAGTTTATGAAATCTATGAGTTTTTTTTTTTTTAGTTAAATGCGTTTTTTGTACATAGTATGTTGTTGAATTTTGTTTCTTAATCCACTCTGCCAGTGTGTTTCTTCATTTACCTTGGTGGGTATAACTGGCATGTACTGACTTATCTTTGCCATGTTGCCATGCCATCCTTCTGTTGTTGGTTCTCTACTTTTTCTCCCTAATTGTTTTCCCTGTTCAGTGGTTTCCTTCTGATGTTGTTCTTGGAATTGTATTTATCTTTATCTCTTCCTAGAATATCTTTCAGTACTCTTTGTAGTGTTGGTTTGGTGGTCATGAATTTCCTTAGTTGTTCTTTGTCATGGAAGTATCTTATTTCTCCATATTTTCAAGGATAGCTTTGCAAGGTGCATCAATCTGGTTTAGAATTTTTTTTAAGTCTTAAAATACTACACTTCAAGTTCTTCTTGACTTGAAGGTTTGTGTTAAGAAGTTTGCTATGATTCTGATAGCTTTTCCTTCATAGATAATCTGTTTCTTTTCTCTGACAGCTTCTAGTATTCTATTCTTGTGCTAAATTTCTGGGATCCTCATCATTATATGCCTGGGTGAAGATTTAATTTGGTTATGGTAATTGGGGTTCTATATGACTCACTTATCTGTATACCAGATTCTTTTTCCATGCTTGGAAATTTTTCTAGTATTATTTCTGTAAATAGTCTTTGTATATCATTTGTGTTGATCCCTGCTTTTTGAGTGACATCTATCAGTCTATATTCTCTTTGTGTCATCCTGCAGCTGTTGAACTGTTGCTTCCTGGTTCCTTGTTATTTTTAGGAAATCATCTCTTTCATGATCATAATCTTCCATCCTGTCTGCAAGGTCTGAGAATCTATCTTCAGCTTCGTTCAAGCAGTTTTTCCAGCTTTTAGTGGAATTTTTAATTTCCTGAATATCCCTTTCAATCTGTTTCATGCATTCTAATTTTGTCTTATATCGTTCATTCAAGCTTTCGATCATTTTCTTATGTTCCTGTATTTATTATCTACTTCTTTAGATGCACTCAACATTCCTTTTATAATGCTTGCCATTTCTTTTTTTACCTGAGAGATTATTTCTCATTTGATTTCTTCCATAGCTTCATGGAGTTGTTTCTTTACTTTAGTTGCTATCATTTCAGAATGTTCAGTTGTGTGATTTCCAGTGTATTCCATTTCAGTGTCTCCTGGGCTTGTTCTTGGTGGGCTGGAGGACTGAGACTGAACCTTTCTCTTTCATTTTGTCATTTTCCTCTGGAATATGTGCAAATGGCCAGGTACCCTCCTGATGGATCTCACTATGATGCTGGGCTGGGCAGAGCTTTGATCCTCCAATACCCATGTGACTGGCTGGGACACACCCCCAAACTATGGTACCAGGGCCTTGTGCTGTGATGGGCATAGCTCAAAAACTCCAGGACCCAACTGCTAGGCTGGTCACTTCTGATGGATGGGTTTGGGGCTCTGGGCTGGGCAGGGCTCAGTACCTCTGGGACCTGTGCAGCTGGCTGGGTATTTCCCCAATGGACTGCACTGGGATACTGGGCTGGGCAAAGCTCAGATCATCTGGGACCCATGCAGCTAGCAAAGATGTACACCCAGAATATTGTGACAGGGCCTTGTGCCCGACTGGGAGGACCTCAGAACCTCTAGGACCCATGCAGCTAGCTGGAATGCTTCCCTGGAGTTTACTGCTGAGGTGTTGCACCTGGCTGGGTAGAGTTTGGATCCTCCAGGACCTGAGCAGCTAGCCAGAGTGTATCCCTGAACTATGGTGCCTGGGCTTTTTATGAAAGGTACATTTTCAAGAAACTTTTTGTGCATCTCTATGCTTATATAGTTTTCATTGTAGTTACAAATCTGCTCAGAATTGTACAACAGACTTAAAATAGCTTCCCCCAATCAACTGTAAGGTGGAAACTGTAAGGGTTGTGCTACTTCAACTCCAAAGTACATTTATGTGAAGGTTACTGAGTTGATCTTCTAAAGACAATTCATCTTGGGTAATTGACAGCTGTAGGAAAGTTATGAGACCATTCAGTTTTTATTTTGCAGTTTCCCCTGAGACAGTCTCACCACATCTCAATGTGAAAAAGCAGAATTCTTCTCTGCCCGTGTTGAGGCTGTTGTAGCATCAGCTGGCCTCTAACTACTCTGTGAAGCAGAGATAGTCTCTCTGCTGTCTGCTGTCTTACTAGCTGAAAAATGATTTTAGTTAAAGAGGAAAGGAGGCCTCGTTTGCCATGGGGCATTGTGCTCCAGTGTGTTTATCCCTGTTAATTTGCTTTGGTTTGTCCTTTTAGAGGGTCTGTGAATGCTCCAGGGATATAGAGATGGCTTAACCATGGATGACAATTTGTCATAACACAGTATTTTTTCTGAAGACTCTTTCATCACTTGTATGGCTGCTATCAAAAACAAACAGACACCAAGAGGAAGACACACCAATTGGCCAAAGATATCTGAAAGATAAGCATAGCTTTGTTAACACTTTTAGGCATTATCTAACACTACTTAAGAATTCATTTCTCTCTGCTTCTCTTTCCCTTGATATTTCCTTTCCATCCCCATTATAAATGGCTGGAACATTATATGGAAAGGAAACAGTCCATGTTATGATTGAAAACTGGTGGTCAACTTAAAGCCAGCTGGATTACATCAGCATGGCACTGAACATAGATGTTTCACCGGAGGAAAGTTGAAAACGTGGAGAAGGAGAAGCTATTCACGTTAGTGCATCAAGGCGTTAATGCATTGAGGCATTGTGGGTTCTCCTAACATGTTGCTGTTTGAGCTGTTGGTTCTCCTGGAGGAGCTCTGGTCTTCACATTGAGCATTGCTTCCTGGCTCCGGAGAGGAAGACATGTGCCATTTGGTCTCCAGGATGAACTTGTCACACTGGCTTCCTGGCATGTACTCGACTGTGCTTATCGTCGGAAGAGCTCTGGGCCTCTGTGTCGCTGGGGATGGCTGTGGTGCTTTTCAGGACAGCCCTGGTCTTTGTTATGAGTGTGATTTATCAGTACAGCTCTTTCACCCTGCTGGTATAGACTTTCTGGCTTCCACTGCTGACCTTTGGGCCTTCCCAGCACAGATCCATAAAAGAGACTGGCACAAGTCCTTCTTGTGGGCTCTGGACCTCCAGTTGGACTCGTGGGAGGCACTGTAATGAGCTCTGGGTCTTCATCTGGACTCATGTGGGACATTGCTATGGGATTCAGGCCCTTGGCTAAATATTCTGTCTTTGCATTATAGATAGATTTCCTACATTTTCTTGTGTTAACTCTGGGTGACCATCATAAAAATAATATTTATAAACTCCATGTCCTGACTCTAATTGTTCTCCTCACAATCCCTGACTGCAACACTTCGTCTTGTAGTGGTGGAAGGTAGGAGACAGGTAGGTAGATTCAATTCAGTCAAAAGGGTTTCTTTTTTTCTCCTACCCCCATTTGAGGCTTTTATTTAAATGGTGATGCAAAGCATGTGAAAAAGAAATTTTAAAATTAGCCAATAGGAAGAATCTACTATATAAATCACTTGCTGGCTGGGCTGGACAGTGTTTATAGGTGTTCATATATGTGCACACAGAAGTGTGGCAGGTAACAGTGGATGCTGTTAGTGAGGGATAGTATAAGTGTTTGTATTTAGTCAGGATCTATGTCAACTTAATTCCAGATTCAGACCTAAATCCGTGTGTGTGTGTGTGTGTGTGTGTGTGTGTGTGTGTGTGTGAGAGAGAGAGAGAGAGAGAAAGAGAGACAGAGAGAGAGGGTTATAGAACAGAATATCTTTCCCATGATCCATGGAATGTGATGCTGAACCAAAAGAAAGGCACAGCCGATGTGTAAGGACTATAAAAATGGAATCATAGAGCAAAGGTGGGAAGGCACGTTAACCATAAGGAGATAAGTAATGCCAGTAGAAACTACACTGGTTTTGTAAAATCCTTGCAGTTCATGGTTGGAAAGGAAATCAGGTAGAGGGAAGAAGTTTTGTGGAAATGCAGCTTCTTCAGATTATGTCTTTCCTGAAAGAGTGTTATTCGAACAAGCAGTACTTGGTGAATATTGATCTGAGAAAGTCATGCATAATGAACTAAATCAGCACTAGTTACCTTTACTTCAGGCGTCTTCAGTCTTGAGGGCATGCCCTGACTTCGTTTCTTTGACTACTGATGTAAGACACTCAAGTTACTTTGCAGTTCTTGGTAAATCTCTGAAGACAACAAAGGAAGAAACATAAGCCTTTCCTGAAAAGTGAAATAGTTATTTTAATCAGTCATGAGTATTATTAAAAATGAAATACATAGCTGAGATCGGTGGTACATACCTAAAATTCCAGCACTGTGGAGGATGAGATAAAAGAGTCATAATCAAGTGATTTACCAACCTAGTGATGAATGAGACCCTCTCAAAATAAGAAATAAAAAAAACCAAAACTCTGGGGATGTAACTCATTATAAAGATCTGGGTTCAAATCCTACTACCAAGGGCAAAGCAAAGCAACAACAATAAAAAGCCAAACAAAATAAAAATGAAAACCAATATTAGTTTATAATAGAAAGGAACAGAGAATGCTTTGGTATATCATAATAAGTATCATTGCAAGAAACTTGTTCCAGTGTTGTATGTACATAATCTGTGATACTTATTTTTTACTGTATCTTCAAAAATGTTTGAAACCTACTGACTTTCTGTTCATGAACAATGGCCCTGTAATAGACTATGGTAAAAAAAGAGAAAAACACCAAAACTGCTGCTGGATAATCAGACTAATTGAATTCTAGCTGTGACTGCATTACTAAACAGCAGAGTGGCTATGACTATTCCCTTTTCTTAGCTCTAGGGTCAGGATATTTACTTGGACTTTTTCCAAGAACACTATTGGCTCAGAAATTTAGACCTTACCTTGGACTGATACAGGATTGAGTAGAGTTATTCAGATACTGAGGATGGAAACAGCATTTTCTTTGCTTGGTTCTGTTGTCTTTTATCCAGAAAAAGCAAACTACAGCCTTTATTTTATTTCAGTAGGTGGAAAGGAAAACTAATAATATTCCCTTTAAGAATATTATTAAAAACCTCTATATTGAGAACCCAAAGATTGTTGTATTGATTTTTATATCTGGCTAATAAAACTGTGGTAGTCACAGCCCACTGTATTTGAGTGGTTAGTTTTGTTGTTGTTGTTGTTGTTATTTTACTCTATGTCCTGTCACTCACAGAGGCTGGATCAGCAGGCTATTAGTTTACTCACTGTGTAATCTAAAGCCCCATGGAACAAGGGGTCACAGCCACTAGACTTTCTGACTGTGGAATTTACTTTTCATTTTTATTCATAGAGCACTGTCAGCTGTGCCTTTAATACTAAAGTGAAAACATAACTGATAATGAATCTGAAATATCTTAAGTAGAACATATTTTAATGTATCCTGCTAGTATTGGAAAAATACATCACTGTGTATTGAAAATGTGTCAAATTCTATTTTTAAATGAAGTTTATAATATTTAAAATGGTAGTCATTATGCTTTGTCCATAGACCAAATGATTAGGATTTGTTTTAGTATTTCACATCAATTTTCTTTTATTTAAACAAAAGATACTTTGGCTTCAGAAGTAAGGAATGGATGAACAGCAGGAAGAAAGAAATTATTACCAGCAGGACAAGACATATAGTGCTGGTTCCCTTTAAATATGCAGTGGGAAGGCAATTCTTTTGTCACCATTTAAATGTTCCTTAAATTGAGTTTTTGTATGCTAATGGATATAAATCCTAGTCCATGTCCCTTATTGAGCCTCCATCATGCAAAATCTAGGATTTGAGAGCACAGTTGGGTTTGTGTTGTTTAAAGAGCTTTCCTTGTGAGAGGCACTGTTTTTCTAAAGGTGAGGTGTCTCACATTTTCCACATTCTGCCACTATGTTTGATTCCCTTCCTTCAGCCTTAAACTTGACACAGGTATCAGAAGTTACCAGCTAAAAAACCACATACTCACTACACCCAACAAAACCCTGTATTTAATCTTGAAGTGTTCAGAGAATAAAAACAGCAGCTTGTTCTGTCCCATGATGCTGTTCTATTAGTTTTTTTCCTTCTTGCCCAGGTCAAACAACTTTTATTCCAAATAAAATTTATTAATATCTCCTCAGTTAGCAATTTCCATGCACATTTGTGATATATTATAGACAGAGTTTAAAAAGTATAGATCCAAATTTTCACTCCAAAGTAATGCTTTGGCTGATTATTATAGTAAAAAAAAAAATCTCTTTATCTGTGAATTGGATTCTAATCTCCACTTTTGGATTCAGAAGTAATAATAAAGATGGTTACAAAATCCTGTCTTGAATAACAAGCTTTTTGACATGAGACAATAGCAGATAAAACAATGTATCTCCCCTCTGCAGGTCTAGATTTAATCTTATGAGTACAGCGTATTTATTATTATAGCACTTTTCAATGTGTTATTGATCAGTTAACAGGAGGTTACTATACCTAGTTACATGTGAATACATCAAAACACAGTGCTCCACTTGGTGAAAAAAAAATTTTTTTAAAAAGGTGTACTTGGTAAATTTTCCACAAATTCTAAAGTTACAAATAAAGAAAATACCAATTACATTTAAAACTATTTCTCCTTGTATTCGATTAAAAAACTTCTAATAGCTTTTGAGCATGATTGTCTAATATTTTATTCAGGTCTTGCTTAGAAACACATTGAAATCATTACCTGACTTTCAGGAAAGTAGTTCTTTTTCCAATTAAAAGCAAGCCCATTGGCACACCCTAGCTCTTATTTCTTTTGCCTACAAAAGCTCATTTGACTTTCAGATCAGGGTATAAAAGATACCAACCATAGAAAAAGAATGTTCCTGGAAGTAACTCTTTTAAAAGTTGGTTGAGGTAATATTTACTGCAAAATTAGCCGTTTGTTTTCATAACATGGTCAACAAAATGACCAAAAACACATACTGCTGGGTACCTAGTATTGTACTTTGCATTTTCCAGGGCTCATTAGTTTTCTTTAGAATAGTGATGAACAAAATTCTGCAAGGGAGAAGCTCATAAAACATATCACATTGAAATGAAAGTTCCCAGATGTTACTTTTGGAAATTCTAAGCTAATTTAACACAGTTTGTCATACCTGAGCAGGTCTATTCAAGTGAAATGGGAGATCTTAAGATCTGAATTGTTTGTAGATATGTTAAACTTTAGCATGGTGATCAGTCCTTTATAATTAGAGGGAACTAAATATAAATTTTAGCTCCAAAGTGCTAGTCCTAAAATAGTAAAGAAAAACAGATGATTAATATATTTTGTGATATTTGTTGAACATTGGTGGAGTTCAAAGCACAAATTATTTGTAAAGATTTCTTTCATTAATGATATCTAGCTTTGAATATAATCTCCCCCACTCCATTTGCTGGATGTTTTTGTATCAAATGCAAAGAGTCAAAAATGCAATATAAATTCTCTTGACTATTACTTTGTCAAAACAGGTAGTTCACAGTATGTATTTTGGAAATAATTTTATAGTTTGCAATGACACAGCTTTGTATTTTTTCAGATTTAAAAGACTGGTACATGTGTCTGACAGGATTGAAAGAACACTAAATAAGTGAAAGGCTTTTCTAGTGTTCAAGATTCAGCTTTACTTCAGCAGACTAATGCTTTGTATGATCAATGACTGTGCCATACAATTCCTGAACTTCTTTTCTACTTTCATACAGTATGGCTCATGTCTGTGGCCTAAAGATGTACTGCAATTTTGCCATCTCATACTTGATAGAATAACACTGAAATAGCTCTATTAAGTTTCATTAAAAATTTTGGAATCTTAGAATTATATAATTTCAATATGGCATTATAGGTACACAAAAATTCCCAATCAGCCCATCCATCACTGAACACATTTTAATGGCCTTCCAAACAAGCATCAAAATAACATTCATAACCAAGTAAATTCAGTGAATTTTATTTTGAACTTCTGATTACTTTAAGAATCAAAATAAAGTATAAGGTATTAGAAAAATAAACCAATGCATAAATCTTAAAGACCATAAATTACTGGGTGAAGACAAGTTTTGAAAAGATACTTGGGCAAATATTTATGTTTGATATTATATTAGTTTATTATATTTTAAATATACAGTTTTTCCTTGAAATTTTCTTCCTTCATAGAACACTGTAGAGGTAGAATGGCACAAAAAATATCATTAAATTGCTTTATAGTGGTCTTAGTTGTATTTTATAAATTATTTATGTTTTCTTTTTGTCTCTTATTAATAACATCCATTAATTAAAAACTTGAGATCAGCAGGTCAACTTATAAACATTATCTGTGACAGGTGTGTTGGTTACAGTATGATGTTAATCTTGGGCCCCTTTTTACTTTTTTTTTTTTTTTTTTGGTACTGAAGATTGAACTCACAACCTCATGCTTGCCAGGCAGGTGCTTACACTGCTGAACTAAATCCCCGGCCCCTTTTTAGTTTTAAATCAATAAAAAACATGTTAATGATTTATAAACATATAAGGAAAATATAAAATTATTCAATGGGCTATCATCTCTAAAATTGCTACTGACATTTTGCAAATGCACATGAATGAGAGAATAAATGCCACTCAATTGCTGTTTGTTTCTTACAACATGTGTTGTCCTATGGTCTGGTAGAGAAACTAATACTGTAAACAAAGGGAAAGGGAGAGTTCAGCTGCTCATGAGATGATGAGTGCTTTGTCTCAGGAACACTTGAACAGAAGCTTGCTGATTTCCCAGAAGCAATTTGATAGGATGGAGTGCTGGTGTGGTAGAAGGGAGAATATGGCCCTTCTGTTTTTAAATTTCCATAATCCTTTCAAACTCCCTGGTTACTGCTGAGGTAATTGTTATCTTCTATTGATGGTCTATCAAGAAAGTTGATGATTGAAAATGAGTGGAAATAGGGAGATTTTCCATGGCATAATTGGCTTGAATGCCTTCATCTACAAATAAAAGACACCAACAAGAAAAAGTTCACCAAAAGCAAAGGAAATTTATTGTGTCACATGGTAAGAATTCTGTGGGTAGCTTCCTCACTGCTGCTTAGCAGCCCGAGAATCCACTCAAAGCCCTTCTTCTTTCTGTGTTAGCTATGTGCATCCTTTTGCTTCCTGGTCGGAAGAAGGCTACAGTGTCACCTACACCGGTCCTCTTGGAGTAACATGTCAAGGATAGAAACATTGGCTTGAAGTGGAATGTGGAGTGACAAAGCTTCCATCCCAGCAGAAAGCCTTTTATGAGAGAGCAAAATGTTTCTTTGTGCCTTCCAGTAGATAGTCAGGACTGGCTTCTGGGAAAAATAGAAATTAAATATATTAAAATTCCAGTACTTGTGCCCTGAGAGTTTTTGGGCTTTGACATTGAGGAAGAAGAGGCTGGAAATAGCTGTGGATCAGGGCAAAAAGTGTCTTTGATAGGTTTCAAGAGTACCACTGCTCTCACCAAAGGGAGTTCCCAGCGTGGAGCTTAGGTAGATAACTGTGAAGATAGAGCAAACACTCCAGAAATACGGTTGGAGTAATTGGTGCCACCATCTCTTATTTCTATAGTTCTTGGGTAAATAGTATCCCTGTCAGAGCTGTGCTTCTGTTTGTTCCACTGATTTCCTTATTCCTTGTGCAGTCTGTAGCTGGCCAGGAGATCCGCTTCATTCAACGCAAACCTATTTCATAGTCATTCTCCACATCTTACCCTTTCACTCCTTACATTGCTTAAGTCTGCCTCTCTTTTCCTATTTCCCTCTGTCAGTTAATCAAAACCCAATGCTAAAATATAGGAGCCAAAGGTGATTATAGAAGCAGGACCGGAAGAGCAAGAAGGAAGTGGACATGTGTTGAAACGAATCTTTTGGAGCAGGAATCCTGCTCTCCCTTCCCCAGCATAAGATAGCTATGTACCCAGAAGATGAAACTGGAGAAAGCTAGGGCCGGTGGGCAAGGTGGTAACTGATGGATGCCAGTTTATTAACGGAGGCAAAAATAAATAGGGAAAATAAGAGACAGGGAGGCAGTAGGACTTCACTGAGCGATGGACGAATAAGCTGCGGTCCTGTTTGGTAGGAGACAAGAAGGCTCTTAGTATGTTCCCAGCTCAAGGGAATAGGTAGGCATGAAGTAGGAGAGCAGTGTTAACGGGGTGATTTAAGTGCCTGACAAAGCATCACTGCGCCTTCCTGGGGTATGTGCCTTCCTAACTATTAAAATGTATCTTGAGAGGAATTTTAAAGCACTGAACTTTGATAATTCACAAGGATAGTCACCACCCATCAAGAGGACATTGCTAAACAAACAAATGAACAAACAAACAAGGTATCCAGTGTTCTTTAAAGATTTTATTGGAGAGACTATTTCAGCTCTAGCCTTTGACAACAGTCCCAGTAAACTTGAATGTGGTCCTGCTTCTCTGCTTGGACACATATGAGCATTTCTTGTGGTGGTTCAAGGATACATTCTTTTCAGTTAGGCTGCACAGTCTTCTCTGTCACTCCAAATTGTTGTTATTCTGACATAATTCCATGAAATCTAAAGCAAACAGGATTTTAGGATAAGGTCTTAGATCTGTGTCCAATGTCTGGTATAGGAAAATATTGTTCTGGAATTTTAATGTGTGTTGGAATTCTGAGATAAATCATCTCTCCCATAATTATATTATTAATTCCAGTTGCTGCTATTTACTATTGAGAATGAACTATCCAAATATTTTAACAATCAGTACTGCCTTAGTGGTGCATACTCACTAACCAGTAACTCCAGATCCACCATATGTCAATGGTACTATCCACATTCTGATTCCCTTTGTGAAAAATATGTGAAAGACAACTCTTAGGTAATATTATCTTCTCCCTGAAAAGTAATATATTTCTGGATTTCTACACTTCCATATTTCTTTTAAGGCATTTACAAATAAGTAATGGGATCTTAACTTTACAGGTTAAAAATAATTGTTAGTTTTGAGGTTAATTGGTGTCATTAACTGACAACTTCATGAAAGCTACAGTTGTAGTGACTTATTGAAGAGCAATTAGGTAGTCTGTTAAATGCTTAGATGGCTTGATAGTATTTTTCCTCAATTTCATTTAATTCCATAATCTTTGACCAAAGGCTGGTTAAGGAATAACAAATGTGAGACATAGTCTTATGTCTCACACTCCTAAGTAGGGGCCTTAAGTAAGAACCTACTGAGCAGGTTCCAATAGCAATTTGTACAATTTGTGTAAATATCAGTCAAAGTTTGGCTCTGGAAAGACTTTGGAAAAATTTAAGGTGGTGTTTAGTTGGGAAAGCTAGTTTGTACAAACATAGCCACTCACACAAATTGTAACTTCATTCCAAAATATGCAGAACTCAAGGAAAGAGTGTGAGGGATGGGAGGATTATAACCTTGATTCATAAAAAGACCCAAGGTGAATTCTATCTCTACCACTTTCTTTATAACCTTGATTCATAAAAAGACCCAAGGTGAATTCTATCTCTACCACTTTCTTTAGAGTTCCTTTAAATCCTATCAACACCATTTTCTCAATCATTTCCTTATTCAATATTTTCGATTACCTCACTCAAACAATGCAAAAGGTCAGAAGGCATCACGGGCAGATCATGGACCAAGGATTGAAATGAGTATGTCTGTACACCACCTCAAATAAAGACTGGAGACCAAGAAAGCAAAGAAAGGGCTTTGGCCTAGCATATTAAGCAATGGTGATTAGCCTTACATTACTGAGTTAACAGTACATGCAAGGTTAAGAGACTGTCATTCTGCACTCTTTTCATTTACACAAATAAGTTTAGTGAAATGAATTAACTTCTTTACAGTTAAAATTCTACTGTATCATGAGTCATTTTGACTTTATATTAGATGAAGGGATTCCTTATTCCTGATCTCTTTTTCAAAGGTTCTGCTTTTACTGCTCTTTTGCTTCAGCTCATTTTCCACTCTATTCTTTTGTTCCTTTGAACTTTTCAAGTAAAAGAGTTTTTTTTTAATTTTGGCTACTTCTTCTAACATGATTCAGTATATATTTTGTTCTCTGTTCAGGACTTTTTTGTACACTGTCTGGAACTACGGCTGCTTCCTGTGTCAGTCCATGTTCACAAGCTGCTCTAGGAAAGTTGGGAAGGAAGAGAAAAAACAAAAAAATAGATTTCGTGCACATGTAGTCTTCCTATGTGAGTCTGGAGATTATTCTATTGCTTAAGTGGTTTAAATTTAAATGGGTAAAGCTATATTTGTCTTTTCACTTTTTAAACAAAAATATATACCATGTCAGAAAAGCAGCTGACACTGAATCATGATGGAATAATGAAAGTGATAATGCTCCTGGAAGTGGATCACAACAGTGTGACGGCTGGTGCCCATCTACATCCTCAGCTAAAGCAGGGGAGTCCCGCTCACACAGCCAGTGTGTCTGTGTGGACTGACAGGAATGGAAGGGTGGGAAGCAGCGAGCAAGCTAGACAGAAGCAGGGTGTGAAACAGTTCGAGCTCAATGAAGGAGAACTTGGTTATTCCTAGTTTAAATTCTGAAAGGCCAAAATATGTATCAACTATGGATATATAAATGCTTGTGTATGAAATGTTCTATAAAGGAGTGAAAACAAGTGAGTAAAAAATCATATTATCACTAAGATCAGATCTCATTTCCAGAAATCATATCTTGTATTTTTTAACTGAATATATAAAATGTATTTGGGTCTAATAATTGTGTTTAAAGTTGCTTATATTTGAAAATATCTAGGTGAGGGGCATAGTGCAGAAAGTGTATGTTATGTATGGGGTTCATGAAGTCAGGTAATTTGCTGTTATGAAGGCAGCCGATTTTTTTTTTAAATGAGGTCTACTTAAAACAAACAAACAAACAAACAAACAAAAATCACAGGGGAAACATTGCATATTCTTATTTGTGTCTTGGCATTTTATAGGTTAGCGTTCATGTTTTCTGTTACTGATACATGTTCATGAGCAACGTGTCTTGGGGAATGCTACTGCAGCCACAATAGAAAAAGTAGTCCTAGCGTAGCTCAGTCACTATCAACAGCTGTCAGATTGTGCACAACGTAGGGAATAACCATTTTAGCTATTAAAAAAGGAGCAACATAATACAGTGATGTGAGAGAGAAAGAAAAGAAATAAGTTATCCCCATGACTTTCTGCTGGAGCTTGGTTCCTGATTGCAAAGCAGAAAGATGGAGACCATGCAAAGCTTGCTAAGTTAGGAGGAAGTGATTAAGGAATGGTGTGAAAAGGGACTCTGCTTAGGAATCTTTGACTTTTGGCTAAATATTAAGCCATGAATAAAACTATGCAGCTATATTTACAGACCCTAGAGGTCACATATTTCTAAGATGTAGAATTTGTGAATAGTTAAGTTCTTATTACACCATGCACATGCCATGTAGGTACCTGAAAGTTGACATAATAGGGAATAATGTAGAACAATATAGACCTATCTTAACAATCAAGATGCTCCACTATTAAACTGATTTCCTGATAGAATAATACTTGGCATTCTTTAAAGGAAGAAGACAGTATCCTGACTCAAAAATATAATACCCGTAGTACTTTGCAGAAGATAAAGCCTGACTGCATAGTCATAGAAACAAGAAATCAAGTAATCCATGACCAGAGGAGGGGAATATAATATAAACAGACTCAGAGATGACAACATTATAGAAATTATCTTTAAAAAAGTTTAAAATAGCAATCTAAATATGTTTAAGAATTTAAAAGCGAGATAAATATGTCAAATAAATAGAAGGAAAATCTCAGGAGGGAAATAGAAACTATTAAAAATGGAAAATCTGGAACTGAACAATGCAATAACTGAGATGAAAAATTGATAATATGTACTGCATAAGTATTGAAAAATTCTGCTTAGCAAATCTTAAGTCTGGGAGAAAATATTTGCTATATTATCTGACAATAACATGTCAGATTATGTAAAGAACGTTCATAGATGAATTTTGAAAACTAAACAACATAATATTTAAATAAATGGAAAAAAGACTTGGAAGGCACTCAGAAGAGAAGATAAATATCACATAAAACATGTTTAATGTCATCTGTCATTAGGCTTATAAAAATGGAAACCATAATGAAATATTAGTACATAGTTCTATAGTAATTAAATTTTTAAAAGTCAGCAGACTAAATATTAATACATATTTATAACAATTGGAAATCTCATCAATTAGAAAGAAGTGTGAAAAAATGAGTCATCTAATTTTGAAATCCATTTGATAATATAACTTAAAGTTACTGATGACTGTACTATGATGCAAAAATTCTTTTATATATTTATTCAAGATACAATAAAATATACATTGACAAAATACTTGTTCAAGAATGGTCATGGTAATTTCATTTGTATCCACCCAAAACTGGAAACTATCCAAATGTCTCCTAGTAAGGAATGGCTGAATGCCTCCAACGTTTACAATACAACACAGCTTAGTAATAAAATGAAAGGAATAATGATATACATAAAGATATAGGTTACTTTGAGAACTATCAGCCTGAATTAAAGAAATCCATGAGAAAAGTGTTTCTTGACACCTTTTATAATTTTAGAACAGGCAAAGCTGATCTATTGCAAAAGAATCATAGCAGGGATTTACTGGTCCTGGTGAGCACAGGTCTGCGGAAGGACGGGTGCTAAGGTACATGCAGGAACTCCCTGGGATGTGGAAATGTTCTATGTCCTAGTACATTTATGGATTACACAAGTAAGTGTATCTGTGTTTAAGTTCTGTGTAATTTAGTGAGTGAAAAGTATATCTCACATTAAAAGAGCTGCACATTTTGGACCACTCAATTCTTCATTTTTTATAATTTCAGATGAAAGTTTGCACTGACCTACGTATTATATCTGTGGGTTGAAATCTGTAAACTAAGTAGCATATCTCAGGGTTTTTTTTTATAAGTTTCTTTTAATATTATTGCATTAGATAAAATGACTTAAAGTTTTAGGCATGTCTAATAGATATATAACAAATGCTACTGAGCCACCTAATTACAAGATAGCAATCAGCTGTCTTATAAATTTAGTTTGTGGTGTGTTACAGCCCTGGCAGACACCCAAAGAAAACACTGTTACATTTTGGAAAATGGTTAGAATCTACTGAGTTGAATTAGAAAATGTGCATTCACATACACAGTTGCTCAACGAGGGCTCTGCAGATTGCTAAAGGTCACATTTCTGGCATTTCCATTTCAGATCACTTTAGTAATTTTTACTCATAGGTTCTGCTTCAACAAATGCTGGTACCCTTTGGTTTATCCTTAAAGGAACAATCTGACCTGAGAATTGTGCCAGAGAAGAGAAAAGAGAAAGAGAAACTAAGAGTTGTTTTTTAAAGCCTGAACTAAAATGGGGGAAAAAAATTGAACTGGAAGTCCTGGTTGGTGGCACAAGGCAGGGGTTACTGCCATACCCCTCCCCCCACCCAACTATGACATGGTAATCTACACAGATTGTGTCTCATTGTTGTACTGTTATGGTGACAGTTCTCTCCACTCTTTACTCTTTAAGTGTTTCCATTATAGCTTCCTATTTTTAGGAGTTAATAACTAGGCTATCATAATTTGCTTCAGGCTGGCATACCAGGTCTTAGTCAGAGAGTACATTTAGAATAATAGAACTATTTCAGATGCTTTTAGTGTGTGTGTGCATGTATGTGTGTTCATATCATGTAAAAATGTTTGCTGTTGCAAAAAAAATGCATTTGATAGTGGATTGATTTCTAAGGTGATGTAGTCACTTTTGTCTACACCAAATACTAGGAAAAAAAATCAAGTCACTGAAAATGTCTTTTTGAAGAAATGTGTTCATTCATAATCATTTCTATTAACTCCAGTACCTAGTGGGTGTTTAATGAGTGTTCACTGACAAGAGCAAAAATAACAATTCTATTTATTGCATATGGCATTGTCTTCAATAGTCTTTTATAAATGTGTTTCTGTAAATGTGATTTATTCTAAGAAGAATGAGTTAAAATAACTGTAATATTTTAAACAATATTTATGGCATACCAAGATTCTCTTAAATGTTAATCTCAGAAAGTAGAATTTCATGTGTTTTGTGGAGTTACAGTTTGTTTTAAAGGATTTGTCTTTTTGAGGAAGTGATCTTCTCATCTGTTTGTTTTGAAGATATTTTGCTGAGCACTAAATATTTCTGAAACTCTCCTGCTTGGCTTTGATTATCAGGCACATTCTGGGTCTTACACCTATTGACTAGCAGTCTTTCCTAGTAGACTGGATTCTCATTCTAGTATAAGTCCCTTTGTTCATCACTATAGCTCACTCTCCTTCAAGTCATCAAGAGAAACTTAAGTCCAAGGGTTTGAGTTCAACATCACAGATTTACCCATATAAATATATAACCAATTCTATGTAGAATCAATGTTTGGCTACAAAGCCAATTGTTGGGTATCATTTTTACACTTCAAAGTATAGTAATGCTTATTTAAAATCATTTAATAATAATCTATTTCATAAAAAATATGGTAATTTGTTAGTGACTGAGTTTATTTCTAGTGTAGCTTAATTAATGCACCATTTGTTTTCTTAGTAGTATTACTCAAGGTTGACTAATAAGGGTTTCTGTATACCAAGATGCACAAGATATCTATCAGTTGCTTCCAAATGTTTTATTTATAAGTCACTGGTAAGAATCTGCATGTGAAGGCTGAAGAATCTAGAGAACTATAGCTGATGGCAGTAGCAGAAGCTGCATGTGCTCAAGCAGAACAGGAACTATAAGAAACACAGCAGACTTTTTCCTTCCCTTTCATTCCATCTGGGGCATTAGCCCATTAGACGGTGTTCCCCGTAGTCAGGGTGAGCTAGCCTCTCTCAGTTTACCGGAGACTTGCCAATTATCTCTGCAAATGTCCCGCACACACCTAGAAGTGTGCTCTACCCACCTTCTGTTTCTTAATCCAGTTAAATTGACCAATCATAACTAATAGTTATATATGCATTTCTTTAGATACCTCCTTCACTGAAATACTAGCAAGAACTTTGTGATATTAATTTATTTGTATTTTAGGGGTCAATGTAATTGAAATAAAAGATGGAAACTGTGCAGGATCATTGATTACCTATTATTGATTAGGTACAATGATACATAAACAATAGAATAAGAAACTTTTAAATAACAGGAGAAGCACACAGACAATAAAAGTGTAAGCAATATAATTGTTATAACTGCTATGAAGGATAAAATACATCGAGAAAGAATAAAGTCAGAGGTATGTCTTTATCTCCCTTAGACCGTTATGGAAAGTCTGGTTAGGAAAGATTTTCCAGAGTAGTTGACACTTCTCTTAGGCTGTATAAAATATGCTGGCTAAGATTAGAAAAATTAAGTATTCTAGACATAGGACAATGATCAGCTTTAAGCTGTTTGTCTTGTGGCTTGCTCAGAGAGAGAATATAACTAGGTTAGTTGATACATAGTGAATAAATAAAGTAATGTTCAGTGAGGTAAGCAGAGTTGAGACAGTTAAGGAGCTTGTATTTTAGGAGTCTCTAGAATGAGTTTGATTTTTATTTGCAATGATTTGGGAAGCTGTTGGAGCATTTAAATGTAAGATGGACATGAAGCTCAGTATATCTTTTAGTGATTATTGATAAAAAGCAGGATGGGAGTTAGTCATAAGAGTAAATTAAGAGGCAATGATGGTGTCTTATAGATAGTTGATAGTAGAAATGAAGCTAATAGAGTTAATGTTAACTGTCTTTAGGATAGAATCAATAGAATTTATGATATTGTGTGTGAGGTGTCTTTTTCCTATAGCTCATGAGTATAGTTTGTCAATTGAGACATATTATGGGAAAGAAGTACAATAAATGAAAATCTTGAAAAAATTTAATATTCCAACTTTAGATGAGTTAAATTTGAGATGTCTTGTAGAAGTTTAAATCACATGAGCATTTGGACATAAAACTGTATTTTAGTGAAGCCCTACACCTAAATTAAAAATATAGGCATCATCAGCATTAAGTGCTTGTAAATTTTTGAAAATAGATGAGATTACCTTAAAGTATGGCAAGAAAACAAAAAGGCCTGTGAGTTCTGAAGAGTTTCAGTATCTAACTTTTGAGTACAGAAGGTAGATAGCTACATAAGGAGGAAAAACTCAAAATGTTATAGATTTTAAAAGAGAAAGAGAGAGAGAGAGAGAGAGAGAGAAAGAGTGAGTGGGTGTGAGAGAGAGAGACAGAGAGACAGAGAGAGAGAAGGAGAAAATGTTTGCTAATTTCACTTTACATATGGTAAATAAAACTCCTGATGTCTTAACCAGACTAGCTTTAAATCACATAACTAAGTTTACTACGATCTTTGGATTTGTAAAACCTGTGCTCAAATGATCAGGGTCTCATCCCTCCTGAGGACATTCAAATCATTAAGGCATTTTAAAGGCAACAAAAGTTGGGGAATCTACTTCAGGAAAAAATAGGCCATGATAGTCCTAACTAAGTAATAAAATAGTACTCAAAAGTCTTTTCTAGAATTTCTTGAGAAAAAAAATCTATTTTGTTTCAGATTTTCTCTGTTAAAAATCAGCAGGAGTATTACTTTGGAGTACATGATACTAAAAGAAAAAGGTTCATGTGCTTCAGATAGGTCCACACCTTTGCTGATCACAGTGATATCAACTTTGGTGATGGTTATCTTTAAGTGGATATTGTTAGGGATACCCCAGATTCGAGCTGATGCATACACTGTTTGAAGGCTGACTGCAGTTAAGTAGTGGTCATCTCCTATTAGACTTTTATAAAACCTCATCTCTAATCAGAAATGCCAATGCTCATGGGAAAAAAAGTTTATTGTTAGGCAGAGTTTTAATTAAAAAATTATACTTTGTTTTCAATCCAATTTTGGAAAGAATACACAAGAAAAAGCAAGATGTAAATTTTACAATGCCTTGGCAATGGATCCAATTCTCAGCCGAACAAAGAAGCTTATATGTAGGAAATCTTGTAGGAATAAAACATGTAAAATAAATAAAAAGCTTCCAGTGCTTAATTCCAATCTTCTCCACAGCAACTGGAGCTGCTGATAAGACACCTACTTGGAGTAATGATGCATAATGTGAAAATGCAATAACCCAGACCTCACAAGTACAGACAAATGCCATCTTTTTAAAGGAAACGGTTGCAAATGTGAAGCGCAATGTGCTGAGCCATTTTCAAAGGTATTTCCGTAAATAAGGCAAAATGCCAAAGTTTGGTTTTTCCTACCATGATAGGAAAAGCGAAGAATGCAGCTATTACAGGGGCACCCGGTATTTATCCAGGCTGTATCATATAAATGTTTACGTACTGTCGATTCATTATTAGTGGCAAGTTTAATGGGAATATAAATATTACAAAGTGTGTTTACTACAGATAAATCAAAGGGGTGCTGAAGTAATTTGCAGTACTAAAGCTCATTTTGGATAATTACAGTGCCCCTGAAGAATGTGTTTATGTATTACAAAGAAGGGGATTGTTAAAAAGAAAACTGTTTGGGGTTGGTGACATTCTGAAAACAGTAGAGTCTGATCCTGCTTGGGACTAGCTTAGAAATCAGTAAGAATGTTAATTAAAAAAGATTTTATGAAATGGAAACAAGAGAAAATTCATGTAGTTTCAGTTGTTGTACTAATTCTATTCAGTCAAACTTCATGCAGATAACTTACTGTAACTACAGAAATAACATAAGAAATGATTGGTTAAAATTATGCTGGCAGTGAAGATACTAATATTTTATTGCACATTGAGTTCTGGTTTACATTTTGTGCAGAAGTAAATTAGACTGCATTGTTGTCTATCCTTGTTTTATGGAGGACTATTTTCATCACAGTCTTAAAGGTTATTATTGGTTTACCTCCTGCTTCCTATTTTATTAAAGTGAGGTGATTTTCAGCTCCCTTATTTTTCATGAAAAGCATAAGACACAGTAAACTGTAAACACAATGAGTCAACAAGGGGAATTAAACAATTTTGTCCTAGGTTTTGGAAGGTCATATTATAATGAGATTAAAATTTCTCCCCTTTAGACATTTTTCATTTGTAAACAACTCTGTGTAGGACTCTTGTTAATGTTCTATTGATTAGATTAATTTTGTATGAAATGTGCATTTCTTTTCCTTTCTGACAAGCTAGTCAGACTCTATCAGTTTGGTGATTGTTCAAGAAAAATGCAGCATGGAAAAAAAAATTGCTGCAGGAAAGTGAAATGAGCATAAAATGAGATTGAGCTGAGATTGAGGTATCTGTATTGTAATTTAAAAGGAATTCAAGAGCTAGTGGGTGAGTTTTGTGTTTAGGCTTACAAAGTGAGCAGCAAGCAGCTGGATGGAGAGACAATGGACTTTTACCCTGGCTGCTTTCCTGTCTGTCTCTGGAATAACTACCATGCCCAACGTGTAGTGTGGCAGCCCACCCTGTGGTTTGGCTTTCAGGGCCCCCCCACAAATGTATCTGCTGAATGCACGGGAGCAAAATGAACACAGTCCCCAACACAGTGTTGTGGGAATATATTTGATATGTATGTTTACTTTCTTCAGAGTGCTCTTTTTCTTAACATCGTTGGGTTAAAAAAATCCCCAAAACTTAATCAACTCTATCTAGCAAAAATTTTCATATCATTGACTGGAAATATTTCCAATTTTCTGACTTTGGTTGAAATTTGGGATCCCCACTTCAGTCCGATGTAATAACAGATACTTCGCTTCTTCCACTTCTTACTTCATTCAAATTTAGTTTACTTAGGATGGCTTCAAAGCTCTTGATATTATAAGACGTACAGGTTTCATTTCCCAGCTCATCCTCTACCATTCATTTTGTAAAGAGCGAATACCAATAATGCTCATTTTCTTAAGAAAAGAGGCCTTGAGGTCTTAGCCCTTTCACACTTGTTCAGATTCTCTTCATATTCAAATATGATACCCTTTTCCTTTAAAGTGGTTTCAAATGTCAACATAGAGTAGTTAAATGCTGAGAACTGAACTTTCATGTTTCATTAGGCTGTAGATGAATGCCAGCAAACTTGGTTGGAAAAATAGTTCTGTAAAGCACCTCACATTTCTTCACGGGTTATCATTAGAAATTGGATTTACATGTCCACAGGAAAACAAAAAGAAACTGAGATGGTGTTGAAAAGTTTGGATGAAGAAAGAAAATTTAAATATGATATGCTGGACATTGCAATACAGTAACACTGGTGAAACCTTTAGAAGTTACTTCCTTTACCTGCACATTATTTTCTTTTTAGTTATTTTCTTATCCTAGGAATAAATTTTCATGATAAGTAAATCTTCTACATGAAGAGAAATTTTATGATCTTTAAGTACTTACAGGTATACATGTGACTTCCAGACTAACCTTGTACCTTTATTCTCTCTGGACTCAACCAGTTCATGGTTGTGCTCATTATAAATCATTATCTAATTAAATTTGGAAAGATTTATACATTGGCAGTGAAAATTTCAGTGTAAATCTGCAGCCTAGTACAGGATCTTCTTGCTATTGAAGCCATATAATTTGAGTCCTATGTACATGTTTAAACATGGATAAAAATGACTAATAAATGAGATTTGGGGATACAGATTGAAACAGATCTGCTGCTACTGCTACTTGATGGTTATGAAATTTGAACAAGTTATTTACACTACCTGAAACTCAGTATTCTCATCTATAAAATGATTAGATTGGTCCTTACTTTATGGGAGCTATAAGAGTCAAATGAGATGTAAAGTGCCCAGTCCAGATCATGGCAAGAAGCATGCGTTTAGTTTCACATATACATTCTAGTGACTGGCATTTGTAGATCTACTTCTTGTTTTTAGTCTTCTCTATGTAATTCTGTTTAACAAGGGATTTCTTTCTTTGGACCTTAGGGGAGCTTTCACACATTTGACTTCACTGTATCCCGTCGTTCTATGTGTGGATAGACTAGCTGGCACTGAGCCTATTTAAAGACCACATAGAGGTGAGAGGAGTTGTACATCCAAGTGATTCATTTGGTGTCATACTTTTCACCAGTATAATAACCCTTCCAATCACCTGGCAATATTCTCCTAAATCCACTACATGAATCCTAGACACCACATTTTGTTTCTGAGTTGCAGTAGTATGATAAAGATCAGTAGGTAAGGAGAAAGTAACATCCTGAAGATTCTGAAATGTGCCATGAAGCTCTAACATCTGTTATGTTACTTAATTCTCCAATATTTCTAAGAATGGTACATTGCTTCCTATTATAACTAAAAATGATTTAAATATTTTTCTAGGTTATTGCAGCTAATGAAGTCAAAACTGGAACAAGGATGTAGATCATTCTGATGTGAAGTCAAAGATTGTCTACTACAACCACAGAGATTGGCTATAGAGTGCCACAAGTTCAAAAGCAAGAGGGCTATCTTGGGGGAATAAGTTCTAAAGAGAGTCCATTGTCTCTCCATCCAGCTGCTTGCTGCTTGCTGCTCACTTTGTAAGCCTAAACACAAAACTCACCCACTAGCTCTTGAATGTAATGATGCTAAATCAGCAGTTTTCCTCCTATCTTTACTTCTTCTGCTCCTTAATACCCACTGGGTTTGTTGCCTTACTTATCTTATAGATTCAATGAATTTCCATCAAATTGATCTTCTCCAGCATCTGGTTGTGCCTGTGCTTTACTTCATTGATCTGTTTTATTTTTCTCTTGTTCAGCCTTTTGGGGTTTCAGATACCTACTGATCACTACATTTTGCATAAACTTGGTGGCCTCTGACTTATGGTTTATCGCAACTCTGTTCAACCACATGGTAGAGATAGAAGATGTCAGATGTATCAGTCATACATTGACATAAACTTTTAAAATAATTCAAAATAAAGGATTCTCAGGCAATTCTAAAAATTATATTTCATACATTAAAATATATTTGCAATATTTAATTGCATATTTACTTATTACTTTACCAGTAATATCAGTATATATCAGTATGTAGAGTTGAGGGGAGTTGTACATCTAAGTGATTTACTTGGTGTCATACTTTCGCCAGTATAATAACCCTTCCAATCATATGGTAATATTCTCCTTAAACCACTACATGAATCCTAGACATACTGATAAAGTAATAAGTAAATACCAATTAGCTAAGACTTTTTAAAAAAATTCTTTTTAAATCAACTGATTATTTTACTTAAATCAGTCTTCCACCTGATCTGATTTGCAGCTTTGGTTAATATATTCGTATCTTTACAATTATATAATTTTGGTTAAAATTAAATGTTTCCTAGCTTGTAACATTTTCTTTTATAAGGAGTGCTTTGTATACGTTTCTCTCCATTGGACCCCCTTTCCTATCTTAATTCTTTTCCTTATTTCTTTGTTGCTGGGACATAATACCTGGCATCTACAACTTCAGAGAAGAGATTTATTTTAGCTAAAGTTATCCATCCAGTTTATGGGCTCCAAGACAGGACAGCATGGCACAGGGGCATAGTGAAGGAAAAGCAGAAAGGGAAAGAAGAACCAGGGAAGGAGATACACCCTCCCCGTCATTCCCCTAGTGACCTGGCAAAAGCTCTTGGAGGACATCAGTTATAAACCATAACACCTCCTCTTCAATCAGTTACTGAATGATTTCAATAAATTCCTTTTAGAAAAAACAAATTGGATCTTTTAGAGTATGATCCAAGTCACTGCTGCCAGCTACGATACAATAGGGAAAGAAGATATCTCCAAGAGACCAACTTCTATAGCCACGTACAGATAATGGGAAGGAAGACAGCCTAGAAGGTGGAATTAACAGTGAGAGGTCATGTAAGCAACATTGCCTGGAATTTCATGCAAAGTAACCAAGTATTAGTGGTGAGTCTTAAGTCTGGAGTTGAGAATCAAAATTCAGAGGAAAAATGACAGGAGTGAAACAGGATCTCTCTTCTTCATAGGATGGAGCTTAAAAACAAAAGGGAAAAGTCATGGGAGTATGGATAGGCAAATCTCTCAGATCTCAGAACAGGACATAAGGCTTCTTAAAGCTAAATTCTACTGCATTCAGCAAAATACTGTTAGTTTCAAAGATCTCTTCTGCTCCAGTGCAAATAGGTTTGGGCAATACATTCTCAAGTAGAAGTTAGCCACAAGCTGTGGAGGCAAGTGGAAAATAGGGATTGAGACTGGACCTAACGAGCAATTAAGTTAAAATATAGTTAACAATACAGATAAACTAGTTCATGAATAGTTACAGGTGAAGATCTTTCCTTACTGCAAAGATGCAGAGGTACTATGGATACTTTGTCTAGGTACCTGCAATCCCTTTCACTGCCCTGTGTGGATTTTGCATGCTTTGCTCCATTTTTTGGATGATCCTGGCTGGTGGAGTCACTTTCCAGGTGGTAGGCATACTCTGATGCATAATTTTGCTCTAGAGATCTCTGCTTGAAGTTGAGCTGGGGTTTATTTGATGTTGTACCTTGTCTAATGTTCTCTTCTACTGCCTCACTATTTTCCTAGAACTTTCTTAGCCCTTCTATCTTATTCTAAAACTCACTGGAGTCCTCTCACATTCTATTTCTAGAAAACATCCTTACTTAGGGAAAAGGTAAAGATATAATCATAGGAACATAGATTCTATGCCATGGAGAGTTCATTGTAGGTTTGAGAATGCAATAGCATTTGGTTGCATCAGATGCTTTGTTTTAAAATTCTCTATTTTTTCCCCCCATGGTTGGATTGCCAGTTAAATTTTAATCTAAATCTCAATCTTATTGTTGTTACCACAGATTAGCATTTGATTCTGTGTTTGGTGACTCATATTTTAATAGTATAGATTTACAATGTGCCCTTTCAAGCAACCCATTTTTATAAAAACAGAACCAAGCAATGTTAGCATCTTGCAATTGTGTATTTACCTTTATGTTCAATAACCCTTTCATATTGTAGTACTGTTGTTCCCTGCTTATTACTGAAAATTTAATAGTATTTAATTAAAATCTGGAAATGTGCTTTCAATTCTCTTACCCTAAATAGTGAGGGGAAGACAAGCTCATCTTTACCATTTGCATTATACTGGAAACTGTTAAAACTCTTAATCTTCTCACATAGTGGTTCTGTGCTTTTAAGAGGATTACATTATTAATTGTTTAATTATTCATTATGCTGCATATTGCCGTTCAGTACAAAAGCTTTTTTAAAATTAATTTAATGTTTTATCCTTCTTAGCTGTCATTCTTTGTACTGGGCTCTCTGTTCCTTCATGATAGGATGTCGTGCAAAGAACCAAGAGGATCCCTTGTTGAAAGCTAAGCTTGTAGTTCTAGCAAATAGATCTTTTGCCAGAGCAATGACTCAGCATGCCATGAAGCAACTGAGTCTTGCTGCACTCCAGAGGCTGTGGTTAGAAATATGTCACCAGCGGGAGCACATTAATCATAATTGTAGGAGTGACAGGCAGTTTCTTGACCTCATTGAGACAGACAGGGAGGTCAGTGCTTCAGGCAGTTCATCCTTTAGGCAAGGAAAACTGTTGGAAAGGTTTCTATTTTTTTTTTGAATCACTGGCCTTTTTATTTAATCCCATCATTTCCCCACAGTCTGGGCAGAAGTACAAAAGCTTCAGGCAGCTACCGTCTGGCTCTTTTTCTTTTTCTTTCTGCCAAAAGTAACCTTGACAATTGATGGTTTAGGGAAAAGCTATGGTGCCCACTTTCTGCTGCTTTCTCTCATCCTACCTGTCTCCTTTTGTTCCTGTTTTCTTTCTTTATGCCTCTTTTGGGGGTCTTAAAACCAGGAGGGTAAAAAGAGTCATCTTAATGGAGTCTGATCTTAGCAACCCTGCTTGTTTTTCTGTGTTGATTGCAGGGGTGGACAGGAAGCAGTGTTCTTCCATCAGTGGTCAGTCTGCCAGTGGCAAGCAGAATAGAACTGGTGCTGTCATTAGAACCTGACACATGGCCAGTGTGTTTTGTCCAGGTAACCCAGAAGAACAGTTTAAAAGAAAAACGCCCAAGATGAAAACAACTTAAAACCTAAACAGATATCTGAGTGCACAGTAGGATGTTAACAAAATATTGACTTTATACAGAAAATCATACTAATATTACAAAAAGATATTTAAAATTAGCAACTCACTGTGTGAAGGGACATTTAAGACGTGTGTTTGTGTCAGTGCTACACCAGGCTCACAGCAGAGCCCTAGGGAGACAGAAGCTAAGGAGCAGGAAGTGGGCTTGCATGTGTAGTGCTCTTGGTGGATAGGAGACAGGTAAATAAGTAAAAATAGAAAATTTAAAATAGTGATAAAAACAGAAGTAATTGAGAAGTGAGATGAGAGAGCACGATGGTGGGGGCACTTAGAAATTGTTTCTTTAAGAAGGTAAAATGTAAATATGTTTCCAGATATTTTATTGATATTTTAAGATGATTCTCTGTGTTTTAATTCATCAATAAAAAAGATGATTGATATTTATTGTTATTCAAAGGGTCTGACTGCCTTTTAACCAAAAACTTAGATTAATTCCTAGTATATTTGGTTAAATCTTTCTTTCAAAAGCATACACGCATGCATATTTGAACTTGGTTTTGTTCAGAATGATTCTCCTGTAATCTAATTAATCTCTGATAAATTACTATTTTACGGAAGGAGGATTTAGAGTTCTAAGTAATGTCATGCCCTTTATTGCAATTAAAAACATGCATGTGTTTGTTGTGGCAACAGTGGTATTAAAATGGTAACATGGGTTTAGGGCATTATTATTATATTTGTTTCTCTACAAATCACTTTATTTTAAAATCATTGAATGATTCTAGACATTATCTTAGAAAGATATCTTTTCCTTAGCCTGTTTCTTACTTTTTCCTTGCTTTTTTCTGCTCTTTTTTTTTTGTTTGTTTTCTTTTCGGTACTGAAAATTCTTTTACACATCCCATTTTGAAAATGTGTTACAAGATTTCTCTGAGGTTACATTCTAAGGCAGTGGTGGTAAACCTATGACACATGTTTTTTTTTAAGATAAAAGATGTTAATGTAGGAGTTGCGTTTTTTAAACTAAACCTAGGCATTAAGGTTTAATTGCAACGTTGGCATTTTGTGATAAGTGGGTTTTGTGTTTTAGTTAGGCACCCATTTCTGTAAAGTTTGCTTTCACTGTCCTAAGGAGATTTTATATATGTATATATGTGTGTATATATATATATATATATATATATATATATATAGTATTTTAGCCTTAAAGAATTAGTTTATGATAACACAAATCATCACAAAAATGTCAGGGAGCTAGGCTACTAAATACTGTCTAGTGATTAGATATTTCAATTATGTGAATTTTGTATATGAACCTATATAATTGCTAGTGTAAAAGTAAAGATGTGTAAGAGTCTACAGCTGAATTTTACTTTATAATTTTATCCTTGCACTTTTATAAATGATAGGCCAATGCATAAATTTATAGGAAAAGTTACATCTTTGAAAATCCATGCTTTGACTTTCTCTCAACTATGTCAGTTCTAACTAGTTCATTTTTCAGGGGTTGTTGGAAGAACACATCACTGCTGTATTCAAGAAGTTGGAGATAGGGTTCTGAGTACTTTTCAGTTGGGCTTTATTATCTCGCAGTATCTTTGCATAAAAATAAGAATGTCAATAACCCACCTCACAAAGCCTTTTGACTATTAATCAGATCATTATTTATGTGATTATTTTAACACATGAAGAATTTTCTCTTTAGCAGCTGGTTATCTCTTAATCAACAGGGAATTTAATAAAAATGTTTAATGACAGGAATGCCAAAATATTCAGGAAGAGCTTTTACCAAAACCCAGTTCTACTGTGCTGTCCTTGAAAAATATCAAGAAAAAGATTTTAGTAGTTTTGTGCTAGTTTTTTTTATTTCTGAAACAAAATTTACTGTGAGGTTTAACTTTCTACATGATCACAAATCCCTGAACATATCATGACAGCCAATGAATTTACTTAGAACACTTCTATATTTCTGAGGAGTAAAGTGAACTCTTTTTTTTCCCAAAGAATCTTTAAAGAGAACAAATTGAATTATCTATTTTCTTCCATAATATATTTAGTTTTCACTGAAAAGAGCAAACTTTTATAGTAGGATGTGGTTTCACAGGATGAGAAAGGAGGAAGAATTATACAATAAACAGTAAATTTGAGCTTTGACTCTAAGTAAGATCAATTACTACATAATTTGTAAACCAATTTAATTATGCTTTGCTTTGCTGTTCTTGTATGGCTGCAATGTTATGTATATTAAAGTTTTTTTTTTTTTAAACCAGGAATCACTCAGGGCCTTGCACTTGCCAGGCAGATATTTATAGCACTGCCTGAGCTATATCCCCAGCTTAAAGAATTTTCATACTCTCTAGCATTCATTTTTTTTTCTTTTGAACATTAAGAGGATGTTGTAGTCAGGGGTTGTGCACAGAGCAATTAGAATCAGGACACAAAATTTACAATATTATTTTATGATGGTCACTCAGAGTTAAACACAGAAAGTGCAGAATATCTATCCACAACACTAAAGACCCAGAATATTCAATCAAGGGCCTGGGTCCTACAGCAAAGTACTGCATGAGTTCAGATGAAGACCTAGAGCCCATGATAATGCCTCCCACGAGTCCAAGTGGAGGTCTAGAGCCCACAACAAGGACTCACACCAGTCTGTTTCACAGATCTGCACTGGGAGGGCCAAAGATCAGCAGTGGAAGCTAGAAAGTTTATGCCAGTGGGGTGAAGGAGCTGTGCTCATAGGTTGAGGGTTCTGCACTGGAGCCAAGAACTCACGCTCAAAACAAGGACCAGACTGTCCTGAAAAGTACCACAGCCATCCTTAGCGACATGGAGGTCCTGAGCTCCTCCAGCAAAAAGAACAGTCATCATGACAATGAGTTTGTTTTGGAGATTAAATGCATACATTTTCCCCTCTGGAGCCAGGAAGTGATTCTCATGATAAGGACCATAGCTCCCCCAAAGTAAACCACAGACATTCTCACCAACAAGATCCCAAGCTCCTCCAGTGACAATGGTTGAACTCACACCGGGGAAGCTAGTCATGACGAACTCCTCCAGGAGAACCAACGACTCAAAATAGCAACACTTAGAGAAACCCACAATGTCTCACTCATTTTCTCCACGTCTTTATTTATGCTGGCAACTTTCCTTAGGTGGAACATTTACTCTCAGCACCATGCTGATTTAATTCAGCTGGTGTTAAGTTGACCACCAGTTTTTAATCTATAAGAGAGGGTGAGCAAATAACTTTGAAAAAGCATCTTCCGTACAACAATTTTTCTCTTTCCCTAAACAATAAGTTAAATATTCTCACTATTTATATTGGGAAAAGAAAATTTAAAAACTATATACATATTATCTATATAAATTTAGAGAGATGCTTACAATATAAAAATATTTTAGTATGGAATGCATATTTTGAAAGAGAAGATTTAACACATTTAAATTTTATCACTTAAACTTGTAAAATTAATAATTAAAAGAGAAATGTTCTTATTAAGCATGAAAGAAATCTCCAATGTCAAATTCACATTTAGTTTAATGAATCTTATTTTCCAAAGGCAGACCTTCTCAAACTTTAGTGCAGAATGAAGAAAAGTGATTGGTAATTTTCATTTCAGTGTTCTGGAAATCATATAGCATTTCTATAACTTAGACCATTATAATAAAATTGGATAAGAATTCAACCTCATGTTTTAGGATTCAAATTCTTAATTTATATGTGAAATTTAAAAGTTTTGATTTGGGGTAAATCAGGCAACTAAGTAGTATTGCTGGGGGGCATTACTTAGGTGGGCATTACTAATTTAGTGGTATAAAACATTTACCCAACTAACAAAAGGATAAATGATTAGGAAAAATGTATTCAGCAATTATTTACTGAATATCTACAATATAATTGGTATCATAGCTGACACTGGTAAATTGAATTTTGAGACAAACTAGTACATTTTAATTAAGAAAAAAAACAAAGCAATCATTAATACAAAAGGAGTACATTACCAATGGTAAGGGGGTGAGGTTGAACTGCAACATAGAAGGCAGATCCCCATCTTGGTCTGACGCAAAGCTCTTAGATGAGTATTTGCATAATGTTTCTTCAAGAATGAGAGTTAAAACATGTTATATTAGGGGATTAAGTGGGAAGCTTAGTGGAATTATGAGGTGCATTTGGAGAGTTTCTATTTTCTTTTTCAAAAAAATTTTATTATGTTTAGTTTTTAAAAATTGTTAAGTTTATTGGCATATTTTAAATGTACATATTTATCATATTCACCATAAGGAATTTGCACCATATGTAATATATTTTGATTTCTTTTTTTTCCCAATACCCCCTCTCCCTTCACTATTTCCCCTCCCTATTTAGAAAGCTTTGTTTACACTTTATCCCTTTCTTTCTAATCATTTTTTAAATTCATTTCCTCTTCCTTCCTTTTCCTTTTGAACATTTTCTTCCCTTTTGACAATATGTATTGTACATTTTGCACCTTATTTATTCTTTCAGCTTCTCACATCAACAGACAACGTTTATACATGTGAATCTGATTTATCTAAGAGTACATGACGTGAGTAGTGAAGAGCTGGAGGAGAGAGGGAGCTCTCGATACAATCTTTGGTGAAATGTTGATGGAGGAATTCACATTTTACCCTAAAGTTGGCAGAGAATTTCAGCAAGGAGTACTGTAATCAGATACATACTTACAAATGTCAGTTTGGTATTTTGGCAGGGGTGTGGAGGACAAAGTAAAATGCGGAGACTGAGCTAAAGAGATCTGTTAGTAACACTTTACCTCAGTGCAAGAGAGGAGAGGTGAGGGCTTGATCCTAAACAATGAAGGTGGTGGTAGACAAAAATATGGAATGAGGTAACATCAGTGGCAGACTTAGCATGCCAGAGACTGGTTGGATGACAGAGTAAAGGGACTATTTGGTAGTAATGGTTGGTTGTTCCAGTTACTGAGAAGGAGACTGTGGAACTGGCAGATTTCAAGAGGGCAAGGGAGGGTTGTCTGATTTGGATGTGAAGAAACCGATGATGACTTAGAGGTATGTGGTAAGCAATTGGTAAGGAGTAGGATAGAATTTTAAATAAAAGTGGAAACATAGGAGCCAGCATATGGGTGATAGTTTAAGCCATGGGTCATTGCTGAGATTGTCTAGAGGACACTCCTGTGACAACAGGGGAACAATGAGTTTGGAGAAGGCAGAAACACTTTAAATAAAGATTTTGTGGTTGAAAAGTATTTCAAACTGCATTATTTGTTTTGGAGGACATAACATTATAAAAGGGAGCTGTTAAGCTCAATTTTCTCATTTTTATGGTGTAAACTGAAGATCACAGAATCTATGAGCCTTCTGTAAATAGCAAGCAATATGTCCTCATCACAAACCCAGGTCTTCTGATTCCATGTTTGTTATCTGGAGACCATAATGCTAAGTGAAATAAATCAGACACACAAGCTTAATATTACATGACTGCTCTTGCATGAGAAACCCAAAATATAAACAAAGGGAAAAATAAATATTATAGGAAACAGGGTGATAGATGTTTTGCAAAAGGGAAGGAGGCTAGACGATGGAGGGTGTGGGAGGAGGGAGAGGGGAAGGAGATGAAATATAATTAAAATGTGTTATATCCATGTCCCAGCTCCCCACAAAGAATGTAACCATTATATACTGCACACACATACTAAGAAAAACATATAAATAAGTGCCAAAAATTGCATTGTGACAAAACAGAAGTAATTTTATCAAATATTACATATGTCATAGTAATTATTTAGTTGAAAAAGCCTCTCTACTTTGCTTTTATTTAGATGGAGAGGAAACTTCCTAAGGTCAGAATGGGGACAAAGCAGGAAATAATTACTGAGTACAGTGGGGCAGTAACATTGCTTAAAGTAATTTTGATTTGGTATTTTCAACTGATGTAGTCAGAAAAGAACAATTTCACATTTAAATAAAAATACAGTGTTAACTATGTTGTGGTCCATTTTGTCAATGATTTCACTTCTGTTCAAGTCTTGTATGCTGTTTTAGAATTGTCATTTTAAAAACTGACTTAGGTGAAACAAATGAGAGTATCGTCTTTTGACTTAATGGTGTCCTCTTAATTGAATAAAATCATTTATCTTTAGTGGGATTATCTGAAAACATCTCATATTGATATATGGTATGGAAACGGTAGATTATGCAGTAAAATCTTGCAAATCTTTTATAAAGGGCTGACAAGAGTTGGGTGAAGGTTTCCTATTCTCCCCTGAAAAAGGAGATAGTATCTGCTATAAACATATTTAGAAAATAATTCTGTTAACAAAGAGAAACATTTGCTAGAAGTAGCATAGAGCTAAATTTAACATACATATATGTTAAATTTTGTATTCTGTAGCCATATCTCTATGAAGACACATTAAAAATTATTAGACTGTTTTCTAGAGATTTTTATCTGAAAGAAATAACTCTGAAATTCCTTTGGGTAGAGTCACCAATATTTTCTGCTGCATTTTCAATAATGTTGCATTTAATATGCAAAATGATAGCTTTCTAGTATTGGTGAGAAGGCATATCAAATATGATATTAAAGGATAAGAAAATAACTCTTTTCTAAATATGGCTACTACCTAAACACAGTTGGCTGATCATAAAATGTGCAATTTAAGCTTTCATATTGATATTTTAGATTGACAGTACCCTTGGGTTAGCGCAGTAAGCTTCATTTACTAAAAAGTCATAGAAAGTCGTATTGATTGTCTGAGCAGGTGGCTGTACTTAAAGGATAATGCTAAAAGGCAAGAGAATAGAAAAATCTGGTTGTTATTATGAGAAGGCCACTAGTCTCCTAACTGAAGAAAACAGTAGAGAAAAGAATGGGAATAGACTTCGCTGTAGATTCTATCTAGTTTAAATATTTCCACCTTAATGTAGTGAACATTAGTCCTCCACTGCACAAAATGCAAGAAAATGGTATAAGCAATCTCTATTATGGGAGAAAATGTGACCAATTGTGCAATATAAAAACACTGTTCTGTAATCCTCTCCCCTTTCTCTATACCTTATAGTTCTGGAGCAGAGGCAAGAATTTCTGTATTAAAGTGTCCAGAATGATAAAATGGTTGTCTATTCAATTTCAGAAAGAATGTTTACTTTTCTGTGGCTCTAGGGCTAAACATTATGTTAACATTTTTCCACATAATATATATATATTTTAAAAAGTATGTATGATCCCACTAGATTGATCTCTAGATACATGGCTCTTTCTGTCTTACCAGGAGACTGAGCACAGGTTTGTGCAATATTTCTTAGCCATATTTATTACCATATGGCCATTTCCAAATTACATTGTCTTGTAAGTTGAGATTGTCTGTAGGAGCTTGGCTAACTTCCAGCTTGGGAATACCTTTCACAGAGGCTGATGCTAATGGGCATGTGATTGTCTGGTAATGTCAGAGCGTTAATATTGTTTTTATTGAGTTAGCTGGGCTACTAGCTATTGTGTGCTGGAGAAAATACAGTTTATGATACAATGATCTAATGTTGATACCTTGCCAGACATCTCTCTTGCTAAGCATGTGATTCATCTAAGCAACACAGGCTGCGTTTGTGCTATTGTCCGAATCACTTTTTAGAAAAGCTTTCAAAAACTGACATTGAAAAGTACAGGGAGATAGAAAAGTAAGTTTATCTTATTCCACAACCACTTTTATGTATATTAATGTTTTTATTTTATGTGTGTTCATAGAATCAAGCTATTCTTTAGCCCAGTAGTTCTTAACATGTGTGGCTTCCAGTAGTATGGGAATTTGTTAGAAATTCGTGGATACTAATCCAGCCGAGTCAGGACCTCTGAGGATAGGGCCAAGCTTCCCCCATGACCCTGATGCTCATTCAAATTTAAGATCTGTTGCTGTAGGAGCTTTATTGTAACTACTTATTGAAATATAACATAAGAGGAACTATTGCAAAATTGCAAATGGATTGTCATATTTGATATTCCCCTAGAACTAAGATGAAATCTCAAAATTCCTTTAGACAAATTGATTAAAATACACACCCCATCCCCATTTAAAGTGATAGCTAACTTCATACATATTTAATAAATGTAAAGAACAAGAGAAAATGACTAATTTCCTTAGGGACATGAGGTAAATTGATTAAGAGAAAGAAATGTCTGATTGCACCTGGTTTCTCTCTGCTTTGTATTTCAGTGGTTAAGAAATAACAAAAACAACACAAAGCAAGATTAATGTTACACGGCTTAAAAACCCAATCATTAGAATTGAAAAGGAATTGCTTATGAAATATAGATAAATAACAGAAAATATCAATTATGAATACAATTCAGTATACTTCATAATTCTAAAAAAATATATACCCTAATTTTGTGAATTAATGTCATTCTGTAAAAGTCATCAAAGATCTCGTGGGATCACCAATCCTAGAAAGTGAAAATTACTAAAATGGAAGATAGCTGCTCTTTATCAAAACATGTTCCTCTGAGTTAAGCAGAATGGAGTGGAGTGACCCTCCAGAATAAAATTTCATTGCTGAATGTGATATTCAGGAAAATCAGCAAGTATGATCTCCTTGCTCTTATCTACATAATCATACTGTTGATATTCTGTAGTATTTAAATTTCTTTGGTAGTCAGCAGTACTATGAGTAAGAAGTTAGATACATACCAATTCTTTAATCAATCTAGTTCGTGAATACTAAGTGTGGAAGAGAAGATAATTGTGTGGATTGCCTTCCTGCCAGAACCAGCAGTGTTAAATTTCATAGTAAAAAAAGAATGTCAAACTGTAAGTTAGTAGTAGAAGAAGGAATTATAGCTACTCAGGGACTATAAATTTTGAGATGTGCATATGACTTACCATACATGAATTTTAAGAGAAATTAAAATATTTAAAATATTGGCCATGATACAACTTATCCCAAAGCTACTAAAAATTTATTTGCAATGTATTTTGTTTACTTCTCAAGTAACTGGAAGCATAATACAGAAGATGGACATAGCTACAAGGGTAAACAAATATATAAGGAATACATGACTCATTTTTTTAAAAAAATTAGCTTATTGGTACATGTGTTTAGTACGTAATGTTTTCATTCCTTGAGGAAAGTTGGTGCATGCACATAATGTCTTGGTTCCATGTGAAGCTTTTTTATCTAATTTAGTCACCTAGTCTTTACTAACCTACTTACTCTTAAAATTCTTTCATGGTTAACACTGATTCTAAAAACGATCTCTGTGTTGCTAAAGACAGGCAGAAGTTCAAGCTCTTCTACTTTTTGAATATCACACATATAAGAAAAAGTAATAAGAACAGCTTTTACAAATTTGTAGTATAAATTATTAGCAATTCCCAAAATATACAAAATGAAAACACAATATTGTCAACTAAAAAGTCATCTTAGTCAATATTGTCAAGAAGTCAGCTATAGCACTGATTTCAGAGAGACTTCCTCAAAATATAGATGCTAGATGCACCAGAATGGGTAGATTAAGTAATTCGTTTTAATCTAGTGTTTATTTGTGGGTAGCCATGATGATTGGGTTTTAAGTCATAATCTTTCATCGTAAGAAATGAAAATGTGTAGGGTAGTTTCGAAATAAAAAATTGCACCCTGCTTTTGAGACTTTTAGTTTGTCATGTCTAATACTCATCTTTGCTAGTCTACTTCTGAAAGCTTAGTAATTACAGATGGACCTTGGGAAAACATAAGACAACTTGAAGGAAGGTAGAGATGGTTACTATTACAGGAATATTTCTCTTTTGTTGAATAAAGATAGATGTTGTGTAAAATGTCAAAACATTACTTATGAGTAGTGTTAACTGTCCAAATTACTTATTGAAAAAAATCATCCAAAGCAGTTATTGGTCCTTATGTGTAGAAACCAATGATTAACCAGAACGTAGAAACTTTTTTTGTTGCTGTTCAGGAAATTGAACTCAGGATCTTGTGCTTGCCTGACAGGCTCTTGTGCTGCAGAGCTATATTCCCAGCCCAAGTAGAAACATTTCTGTGCTTGATATTGTGTTGTGTTTTGTATGCAGAGATATACATTCAAGGTTGGCTTCTGCAGCAAGATCTTTTATAAATGTAAACACAAAACAATTTCCTGAAAAATTAACTAATGTTACTTTTGCTTTTCTTAGGGACTTCTGAAGGTAAATGCTTTAACATTGTAAGTATCTGAATAAAGAGACTGAGTATGCCAATATTGGAACTGGATAGTTTTCCCATTTTGGGAAAATGGTCTCTCCTGATTCAGATTTTTAAAAATCTGTTTTATCTTACAAATGTTTGCATGTCTCATCAAGAAAAAATAGATAAAAATAAGAAGTGAAGTTCTAAGTGATTCCTTCTTTGTTTATCCTGTTATGCAATTCTTCTCTAGACTGACTTGAAATACCTTATCAAAAAGCTTAAAAACCCCATGGTATACTTAAAAAACCTGAACTGAAAAATAAGTAATAGTGGCTGAAGTTTTACTGCCCCTGGTTTTCAGAGTTCACATCTTATCTTACACCACTGAGTATATGTGCCAATAATATACACATAATTTTATTTTGGAATCTATTATTCTGCAATAAGGTAGAAATTTTAATTTTATTTTAAAGAGAGTAAAATTAAACATAACATAACAGAACAAAACAGATATAAGAAAACAATGTAAGAGACACAGATTTCAAAGCAAGACAACCGGAGATCTTCACTGTCTATCATATTGTCTCTTGTTTTCTTCCAAATAGATCTCCATATCTTCATGTACAATGAATTCATACAAAACAAAACGGTGTAAAACTGAATAGAAAAGGATGATGAAGGCATTTTAGGTCTTTAAGATCAGACAATAGTGAAGTCAATAATGGCTCTCATTCTCTCCAAAATAGCTGTCCATACCTTCACATATGTTGAAATTAAACAAAACAAAAGAGACTAAAATCAGTCTGAATAAAGAATAATAGTATTGCCAGATTTCACATCTTGATTCTATGGAATCAGCACTGGGTACCTTAGTGTCTCTTTTTCTTCATAGTAGCTGTTCATTTCATCGTGCATTATATAATCGATTCTCAAATTGTTTAGAAGTTCTATGCATGCATGAGTCTCTACATGTATACCTATCCATTCTGTATTAGAGGGAAAAACGAAACAAAACAAGACAAAACAAAACAAATTCCTAGAAAAACACACAAAAAAGGCACATAAACAACAACAGCAAAGAGCCCAGAACACTGACAAAATAGGGCTTCAAAACAAGGTGGTAGGAGCATAACTAAGGTTGTTATTTTACATAGTGATCTTCAAGAGTTCCTCAGATCACCAAACAATAATTTGCACAACTGTTCCCATCCTATGAATGTTAACTATTTTGTTCCAACAACTTATAGAATCTGTAGCATAATCATCTTAGCTATTCTAAGTGTGTTTATATAATTTTAGATATTTTTTCTTTTCCCTTCCTTTTTCTTTTTCCTCATTTTTCCTGGATATTATTTTTCCCCTTTAAGCAGATTCTTATCCTTTCATTGTGTTTATTGAGTTTTTTGTATCTTATGTACTCTTACCGTTTCTTACACTAGGGAGACTATACGGTATTTACACATGTGAGTTTGATTTATTTCACTTATGAGTATGGTCTCAAGTTGCATCCATTTACTGATAAATATCTCAATGTGATCATTCTTTATAGCAGAGTAGTACTCCACTGTATAAAAATAACATATCTTTTTTATCCATTCTTAAGTTGATGGGCATTTCAAGATCTGGCTATTACAAATTATAAACATGGGTGCACATATATCACTGTGGTATAATGTTTTCAGTTCTTTTGAGAATATGCCCAGAAGTGGAATAGCTGGGTCAAATGGGACATCCAATCCTAGCTTTTTGAGGAATCTCCAGACTGACCTCCACAGTGATTGCACCAGTCTGCACTCCTACCAACAGTGCAGAAGAGTTCTTTTTTCCCCACAGCCTCTCCAGCATTTATTGTTGGTAGTTTTCCTTATTCTGGCCATTTTTTCTGGAAAGAGATGGAACTTCAGTGTTGTTTTAATTTGCATTTCTTGAATGACCAATGGTGCTGAACATTTTTTCATGGATTTATTTGCCATTTGTATTTATTCATCTGAGAACTGTGTATTCATCTCAGATGCCCATTTTTGGAATGGGTCTTGAATTTTGAGGATCTGATTTTTTTAATTCTTATATGTCCTGGACAGAAGTCCTTTGTCTGAGGAACTTTTTACTAAGATTTTTTCCCAATTCGTGGGTTTTCTTTTCACTATGCTAGAGATTTATTTTGACATACAGAAACTCTTTAATAAGATGTGATCCCAGTTGTTGATTCTGGGAAGTATCTCCCATGCTGTTTGATTCTTGTTCATGAATTCTCTACCTACCTCTATATCTTCAAGATTTCTACCTAATTTGTCTTCCAACAAATTTAGTGTTTCTGTTTTAATATTTAGATCTTTGATCTATTTAGACTTTAGTACATGGTAATAGGCATGGGTCTAGTTTTAGTTTTCAGCATATGGAGAGCCAATTTTTCCAGCACCATTTATTGAAGAGACTACCTTTCTTCCAGTGGACGTGTTTGGCTCCTTTATCAAAGATAAGGTGGCTGAGTGTGTTTGTAGTTGTAGTTGTATCTTCTAATCTATTCCATTGATCAGGTCTGTTTTTATTCCAGTACCATACTGATCTTATTACAGTAATATAACCTTAAGTCAGGGATTGTGATGCCTCCTGCCTTGTCTTTGCTGCTTAGAATTTTCTTTGCTATTCTAGGTGTCTTCTGGTTCCAGATGAATTTTAGGAGTGATTTCTCTAGATCTGTGAGGTATGTTAGTGGCATTTTGATTGGGATTGCATTAAATCTGATTAACAATTTTGGGAGAATGGCCATTTTAACAATGTTTGTTCTTCCTATCCAGGAACAAGAGATGTTTTTCCATTTTCTGAGGTCCTCTTCAATTTCTTTTTCAGGGTATTATAATTTTCCCTGAATAGATCTTTTTCTGCTTTTGTTAGATTAATTCCTAAGTATTTCATTTTGTAGTATGCTATTGTAAAGGGTGTGGCTTCTCTTATTTCTCTCTTAGTGGTTTTCTTGTTAGGGTATAGGAATGCTACTGATTTTTGAGTGGTAACTTTGTATCCAGCTACATTACTGAATTTATTTATTATATCTAAGAGTCTTTCAATGGCGTTTAGGGGATTGTCTATGTAGACTATCATGTCATCTGCAAATAATGATAGTTTAACTTCTTCTTTTCCTATCCTTACTCTTTTTATTTCTTTCTCTCGTCTAATTGCTCTGGCAAGTATTTCCAGCACTATATTGAATAGGAGTGGTGATAATGGACATCCTTGTCTTGTTCCTGATTTTAGGGTAAAGGCTTTCAGTTTTAGGCCATTTAATATGATGCTGGCTGTTGGTTTGTCATAGATGGCTGTTACCACATTGAGGTAAAGACCATCTATTCCAATTTTCTGTAAGGTTTTTATCATGAATCAGTGTTGGACCTTATCAAAAGCTTTTTCTGCATCCATAGAAATGATCATATGGTTCTTATTTTTTGGCTCTTGATATGATGGATTACATTTTTTGATTCGTGTATGTTGATCATCCCTGCATTCCTGGGATGAATCCCACTTGGTCATGGTGTATAATCTTCTTGATGATTTGCTGCATTCTGTTTGCCAAAATTTTATTGAGAATTTTTACATCTATGTTCATTAGGAAGATTGGCCTGTAGTTCTCTTTCTTGGCTGAGTCTTTCTCAGGTTTTGGTATTAGGGTAATGTTTGTTTCCAGGAATGGGTTAGGGAATCATTTCCCTTTCAATTTCTTGAAATTGAAAGTATCAGCATTAAATCTTCTTTGAATTTCTTGTAGAATTCTGCAGTAAATACATCTGGACCTGGGCTTTTCTTTGTTGGTAAGGATTTAATTACATTTTCAATTTCCTTAATTGCAATTGGGTTATTCAGCAGTTTTACATCTTCTTGACATTCAGCTTTGGTGATTCATATGTTTCTAGGAATCTGTCCGTTTCTTCTGTGCTATCAAGCCTATGAGAATAGAGGTTTTCAAAATAGGTATTGATGATCGTCTGTATTTCAACAGGGTCTTGTAGTGATTTTCACCTTTGCATTCCTTATTGCATAAATTTGAAATTTCCTTTTTAAAATAAAGTTTAAAACAAACCTTATAAGGTTAAAATAGGTTTTTAAAATAAAATGAGGCTGGTTAATTTTATTTATTCTTTCAAAGAACCAACTCTTTGATTTATTGATTCTTTGTATTGTTTTCTTAGTCTCTATTGCATTAATTTCTGCTCTGACATTTATAATTTCCTCCCTTGTTTTGGCTTGGGGCTTGACTTGCTCTTCTTTTTCTAGATGTTTGAGGTACAGCATCAGGTTGTTTATTCGTGTTGATTCTGTTATCCTGATGTTCACCGCAATAAATTTTCTCTGTGGACTGCTTTCATTGCATCCCACAGGTTCAGGTAAGATGTATTTGCATTTTTGTTTTCTTGTAGATATTGTTTAACTTATTCTTTAATTTCTTCTGTGACCCACTTGTTGCTCATGAGTGTATCATTCAATTTTTATAAGTTTGTGGAGTTTTTGCAGTTTCTTTTGTCATTAATTTCAAGTTTCATGGTGCTATGATCTGATAACATGCGTGGGATAATTTCAATTCTTTTGCATTTACTTAAGCATATTCTGTGGGCTAGTATATGGTCTATTTTAGAGAACATTCCATGTGCTGCTGAGAAGAATGTATATTCTGATGTTGTTTTGTGGAACACTCTATATGTCTACTAAGTCCATTTGTTCACAGGTGTTCTTCAGTTCTGTTATTTGTTTGCTGATTTTCTGTCTAGTTGATCTGTCCCTTTGTGTCAATGGCATGTTAAGGTTTCCTGTTATAATGGTTTTATTGCTTATTTGATTTTTTGTTTCTGTTAATATTTGTTTTATATAGCTGGGTGCTCCCAAATTTGGTACACAGATAGTTTAAGATTGTTATCTCTTCCTCTTAAAGTTTTCCCCTAACTTGTATGTAGTGGCCTTTATCTCTTCTGATCACTGTTGGTTTGAAGTTCACATTGTCTGAAAACAAAGCTACCCCTGCTTATTTTTGGGGTCCTATTGCATGGAGTATTGTTTTCCATCCTTTGACTATAAGTCTACGAGTTTCCTTTTGGGTTAGATGGTTTTCCTGTATACAGAATATGTTTGGATGTTGTTTCTTGATTCATTCTGCCAGTCTGTTTCTTTTAATTGGTGAATTGAGTCCATTTACATTAATGGTTATAACTGATATATATTGGTTCACTTTTGACATGTTATCTTTCTGCTGTTGATTCTTTACCTTTTCACTCTGTTTAATAGTTTGCCTTGCTTAGTGGTTTTTTTTAAATTTTATTTAAAGAGAAGGGAAAAATAAAGCAAAACAGGAAAAAAGTGTAGAAACAATACAGAATTTCAAAAAAAATGAACAGTAGGAAATCACTAGTTGGTACATTGCATATTGTCTTCCTGGATGTAGTTGTTCAAGCTACAAAATGAAAGCATACAAAGTGGACATTCCAACAGTGAGGCTGCAAACAGCTCCATTCTCTGATCCAACAAAAACTTAGCAACATAATTATCAATCCTTCACCCTTAAATATACATGCAGTTATATCCTTTAGAGCACCTGATTTTCCTCCTTTTGGTTTTTAAGTCCATTATCTGTTTAGTTATATCATGTTTCAGGTTGCTCAGTACCTTGCTGATCTGTTTTGTTATTGTTATTTACTTAAATTTTTTTTTCTTACTTATTGTTATTTTTTATTTTATTTATTTTATTTTGAAGGTAGTAAAATACAGCAGAACTAGACAGGACATAGCCAACTGAGGCAGTGCAGTGAAACTGGCACAGAACCTCACAGCAGGCCACTGGGACAACAGCAATTGGCACAATAATACATCTGGTTTTCTTCACAATAGTTGTTCCTTCAATCAGGCAGAGCAATATTGAAGGAAATACCGAAATTACAAGAACAGAATATTGAATAGAGCAATAACATTGATCAAAACAGAGCAAGACAGAGATAAAAAATATTTGCCCTCAAAGAGATGGCAGAAGAAAATCCCCCTTATTTGCTATATCGCATATAGTCAAACTTGCAAGACATGCTCAGATCTCTGGCTCTCACTTACTGGAGGAGGGGGAGGGGATGGATGTTTGATTCTTAGCCCGAGCCCCAGTAGGCTCACAGCCATGCACCAGAGCGGTGAACTGGCTGCCTGTTTTCCCAGAGCCCCAAGTTCCAACATGGTGTGTCGTGGATCTCAGGAAACGTTGATATGGTTCTTGCCCTGGGGCGGCTGTTGCTTGCCAAGCCACAGCCCCTTACCAGAGCAGCATGCTGGTGGCTGCCTGCTTAGGGTTTTTCTTGTGTCTGTCTAGAATGTCTTGCAGTATTCTTTGCAGAGTTGGTTTGGTGGTCATGAAGTTCTTCAGCTGTTCTTTGTCATGGAAGTATCATATTTCTCCATCTATTTTGAAGGACAGTTTTGTGAGGTATATCCATCTGAGTTGGAAGTTGTTTTCCTTTAGGCTCTGAAGTCCTTCACTCCATGCTCTTCTTAACTTCATTGTTTGTGTTGAGAAGTCTGCTGTGATTCTAATAGGTTTTCCTTTATAGGTGATCTGTCTTTTCTAACAGCTTTTAATATTCTGTTCTTATGTTAGATTTCTGGGATGTTGATTATTATATGTCTGGGTGTAGTTTTATTTTGGTTATTGTTATTTGGAGTTCTATATGCTTCACTAATTTGTGCGTCAGTTTCCATTTTCATGTTTAGGAAATTTTTAGCTATTACTTCTTTAAATAGTCTTTTGTTATCATTTGTGTTGTCACCTTCCTTTTCATTTATCCCTATCAATCTTAAGTTGTTTTTCTTTGCATCATCTTGGAGTTGTTGAATTGTTATTTCCTGGTTCCTTGTTATTTTTAAAAGATCTTTCCTTTTCTGTTCACTAGTTGCAATTTTGCCTGTCTGAAATTCTATCTTCATTTTCTCTGTGGCAGTTTTGCCAACTTGGATAGAATTTTTGATTTCCTGTTTATCTTTTTTAATCTGTTTCATGCATTCTGTTCATTTCTTATATTGCTCAATCATAGTTTCTATCTTTTTGTGTTGTTTCTATAATTTTTTAACTATGTTTTCTTTAAGTGTGTTCAGCATTTCTCTCATTACATTTATCATTTCTTCTTTTACATGGGAGACTATTTCTGATTTGAGTTCTTTTATAGCTTCCCTGAGTTGTTTCTTTCGTCAGTTGTTATCATTTCAGGTATTTCAGGTGTATGGCTTATATTTTCTTCTCTGTCCATGTCTCCTAGGCTTGCTTGGGTTGGGCTGGAAGTTTGAGATTGCATTTTGCTCTTTCATTTTGTCATTTTCCTATATTTCCAGGTTTTGAGTGATTTTTCATAGCTTCCCCTGTGTGCTGGGAATCACCTGGCCCACTTTTGGCTCCCAGGACAGACTGCAGGCAACAGCTAGCTGTTTGGAGTTTTCTGGGTGTGGGCTAGTTAGTCCTGCAGGGCCTTTGTGTGTCCTCCTGTGATTTGAAACATGGGGCATGGTCTTACCATCTGGAAGTGCTGTTCTGAGGCTGCCCTCTGCACAGCATTCAACCCACACACATTTAGCACCTGGGACTGAATTCAGGCCCCCTGTTAGCTGCTTGGAGTTAGCTGGGCTTGGGCCAGTTAGGCTTGTGGGGACCTCCCCTGCATCCTCCAGTAATTTCAGATGCAGGGTGTGGTCTTACCACCGGGGTGCGACATTCCAAGTCTTCCCTGTGCAGTGGGATTCAACCTGGGCACATTGAGCACCCAGAACTGAATTCCAGCCCCTGCTAGCTGCTTGGAGTTCGCTGGGCATGGCCAGTAAGGTAGAAATTTATTTATACAAATTATGTTTGCTGTTATTGAATGGTTAAATTTTTTTGTGGATCTGAAATGTGATACTTATTTTGAAATATATATGTATAGCAGTTTAAGAAGTGTGGTAAGGTTGAAAATTTTTACACTATACCCAGATGTATAGTATTTGTCTTTTGGACAAATACTGAGTCTTATAGAACTCAACCCAGATTCAGAGATTTTTTTTTTCACTGTTTAATTCCTAAGATGCCATATGGGATAGAAGGGAGCAATTGCTGTACCCTTTCTCAGTGCGTAGGGTAGAGAGCTTAGATCTAAGCAGGAGACATCGCGTGGCCTTTTTGATTACTTGCTGGCCTCTGTAGCAGGTGTTTTGTTTCAGTTGCTCATTTAGCATACTGTCAGCATTTTCTGCAAAGCCAGGATAACTGGTGATAGTTGGAATACTTCTTTAGTGAAGTAGGCTTTTTGTAGACTTACCTTGCTGCATTGGATGCTCTTAGTATTTAACATGTTTTGTATTTGCTTGAATTAGGCTGTTTATTCTAATTCTTTGACAGGTTTGTCAAGATTTTTTGCCACAGTTCTGCATGGTAAGTAGGCAGGCTCTCACTTATCAGCTGCTATCAGGGTCTCCATTGAGAAAACCACACCCTGTGGAAGGTCAGATAGTTGTCATGGCAGTAATTCTGGCTCTTTTTTTTTCTGTATGTACTACATCATTTTGCAGCACTGGCTAGTTCATGGTGATGGGAGGTATTCTAGGTGTTATCTTCCCAGTCTTATACAAAATCTGTTATCCTTGTAAGGAACCAAGCTCATCAGATTACTTTCCTTCTAAATTGTCTATTCTATTTTTTTTAAGTACACCCTTTCTAATCATGCATGTTAGGGGAAGAAAATAAGATGAACATTTTCCTTTGTGTGTGTGTACGTGTGTGTGTGTGTTAATTGAGCTTTTATCCTGGGAAAAAGTTCCCACCACTTTTTTTGTGTTCCTTTATTATACCTTTCTCTTTCTAAAATGACATTTCTTAAGGAGACATGTAATTACTGGGAAGTAAACTATGTCAAAAAATATTACAACATATTATCATAAATTTGAACTGACAGGAATCATTGAATCATATCTTAGAAAAAATTGTAATGCCATTTTGTGTGCATATATATAAACATATAGATATACAATATATATACAAATATATAGAGATAGATCTATAATTTATCTATCTATCTATCTATCTATATACATCTATCGATATATAATCTACCAATATATACAGATAGATTATATATATCTATTGAGAGTACATTGATGTTTGTGTTGGAGTAAGGAAGAACTGTATCCTCCAATTCTGACTCTAATTAAATATTCTTTCATTACAATAATGTTCACAATGTTTTTATTACTTGAGAAATATAAAAGAAAAAGAAAGACCAAGCTATACTTACTTTTAAAGAAATCTGCTCACATGCTTGTTTTTCCTGCAAAGGGCTTGTCTTCAGTCTTGTGACTCACTCTGTCTCCAAAGATTTCTGTCCCTGATGTACTCACTGCCCATCCTACTCACTTCCCAGGCTTCTCTGGATGCTCTTGATTTCTTCTTTTTAGACTAGTCTACTTGTTCACAGCCTTAGTTGGTCTCTTGGATGTGACCTACTGTGATGCCACTCCAGCTCTGATTTGTTTCTTTCCATGATCAAGATTAAAATTTATTTCACTGAACTGTATCTTCAGTTGTTCTACATTCATGACTGTTGAATCTACTCTGTCCTTTGATATCCTACACAATTTTTTTCATGAACTATGTTTTCTTTGATCAAATAAATTATAAATGTAAGTTATTTCAAAAGACTATTGCAAAATTGAAGTGGAGCACATGGTAAGGAATTAAGGATGATAGAAGACAACTGAGACTTTCAGTCCAACAATTGGAAAGATACTAAATATTGTCAACCACCAGGTAAATGTACATGTAATAGGTCTTTACTAAAATGAACCTTCAGATAACCTCCAACCCTTGCCAATTCTTTGGCTATGCTCCCTGGGAGACCCTGAGTCAGAGGATCCAGCTAAGCTGTTCCTGGTACCTGATCCATAGAAAATTTGAGTTTAAGCATATGCCAGTTTAAGCCTCCAAATTCATGTAAATGTGCTATGCAGCAATTGCCACACAGATGGTAATATTGGAAGCCACTGCCACCCACATTTCAGAAGGAAAAAATACATGGTGGTTCTTGGAGACTATGAAGGGATAATTTGGTGGAATTGGGGCTTTTAAGAGAGGCAAAACAAGTTAAAACAATCTTGCATTAGTGAACTGGAGGATAATAACTGTCTTCATTCTTGTGCTGTCCTTGTTGGAGCTTTATTTCAGCCTAACTGAACCAGATGTGAGAGGCAGTGTTATAGCCTATGTGAGCCAACATCCGGGCATAGCCATTTCTTAAGGTTGTTGTAATAAAGTGGGACAAGCTGGGTGTCTTAAAACAACAAAAATTTACGGTATTACAGTTCTGTAGGTTAGAAGTCTGAAATCAAGTTTTCAGTAGGACTGTGCTCCATCAAGCCTGCAGGGAAGAAGCTTTTCTTGTCTTTTTTAGACTCTGGAGATTAGCTTGTAATCCTTGATGTTTCTGATGCACCCTCATGTGTCTCTGTCTCTTCTCTTTTTAAGAAGACACCAATCATAGTGAATTAGGGAAAATGTGAATTTTGTATGACCTCATCATAAACTCAATTACACCTACTAATATCCTATTCCCAAATAAAGTCACATTACAGGTACTCGGGGTTAAGTTTGAACATATCTTTTTGGAGGACATAATTAAACCCAAAGAGGTAGGAAGCACATTATTTGTTAGGATAAATATCAAAATATAACTCAAATGGAAGAAAAAAAGTTATGTTTTAGGTATTTTCTCACATGGCTGATATTTAACACAAGATTTCTACTACTAAGATGAACTAAATGAGCAAATTCTCATTATCTTTGTGGACAGGTTTATTTTATAAACTATATTTTGTAAAGGAAGAGCTATCAAAGGAGAAAGCTGGTGCAGGATGTCTAAATATGAGAGACACAAGACAGGTTTGTTACCTGTATAGAATGTACTGCCCTAGGCTTTGGAATTCATGTGTTTTTTACAAATCTCCCCAAACCACTAAAATAAGACTCATTCATTATTGGATGTAAAAAAAGAAGATACTGTTTCAACTATGGCAAATACATTGTGCATGACAAAATATCTACATTTAAGAAATATCACTGATTATTCGAAAACTACATTTATTTTCATTTTAACTTTATATATTTAGACTGGAGGTCTAATGCTTTCCAGGAAAAAGAGCTCTATGGGTTTTGTAGTGATATATTTATACACATTTTTTTGAGTAGGTATTTCATGGTATTTAGAGGTATCTGCAGTTCAGTCACATTTTGGTGAATATAAAATCTAAAAGTTTTTATTGGGAAAAATAATTGGGTAAATTTAGTGGCATAAGAGAGTAGGAAATACTCCAGTTTTGAGTGATTAATATTTGCTGTATTTAAATTTTAATTGCTTAATCTGTAAGACAACTTTGGTGATTTAAGGTTGTAGTGCAAAGCCCTGCAACCTTCAAATCTACAATTAATTTACAAAAATATGCCAGTTCTGAATTTATTGACCATCTGTCAGTCTTCACTCACTACTAGCTAGATGTCAGTGTTTATTATTTGATGCACTCTGTAATGAGTTACTGCAAAGAACAATCCATATCTGCATCACAATGATTAATGAGGTCATTGTCTATGCACAACCACCTCAGCCATCATTCTTTCTTTCCAAGCATGTGTAAATGGTAACCTCCAAATCAAAAGGAGACTCCTAGAGCCACTTCAAAGCATAAAGTTGCTTTGTGCTGTGTTAATTCAATTGGCACATGGTAAATCCAGTGATTTAAGTCAAATGTCTTCTATGATGATGCTATAATAGTTAAATCAATACTAGCTTAAATAGACATCTCTAAAATTCAGGGCTTGGTTTTTAACACACAGGTACATACACACAGATACATACACACAGACACACATATAGTATTATTATTTGCCTATAACACACAATGTTGAAAATAATTAAATCCAAAACTGATGAGCAAAGTGTAATATGGGGATCCTACAAGCTCTGTTCTAACTTGTATTAGGTACTACAGACTGGCTTAAAGGACACAAACATTATACTAGTTGTGAGAAAATCTGTTAGAGTAGAAAGAACAGAGACATTTAAGTCAGGCAGAAAAGAATCCACCATTGGTGTCCTTTGAAGCACTGGATATCTACCACTCTCCCTTCATGTGCAACATTTTTACATGTAAAATATTAGTAACATTCTCTACCTGGCATGCTTGTTAGTAATATTATGTAAGATGAGATTGCAATGCAGTTAGTATTAAATATCTGCCCCCGTCCTGGTGTTGATAGGAAGAATTAGTAGAGTCCAGACATCAGAAAAAATTGAAGGCCAATGTTCAACCAGTTTAGCTTCCAGCATAGTCAGAATGGTCTATGCTTTTATAATTTTAGAAAATCATACTGTTTTGGTCAAGGAAAATAATTTCTAGGATTCAGCTATGATAATAGGTAATTCTTTAGCCTATTTAGAGGAAGCAAAGGAGCTTAAGAAAGAGGGCAAAACAGAATCAAATGAAGAAGATCTATCTATCTGTCATCATCTTTTTATCTATCATCTTTCTATCTAATCTACTGACCATCTATGTGTTATGGTTCTTGGGTGTATACTTTTTATGTGCCCATACCTGAGTGCTATTTTTAAAGTAGAAGTGAAACTATCATGCAGACACTGATGACATCCTCTGAGGTTTTAAGTGGTAGACTAAAGATGTTATAAGGATTAAGTAACCAAAAACATTAGAAAAATATGTAGTAGCTAGATGACAGCCATAGCTTATCAAAAAAGTGACCATGGAGTGTCTTTAATATGACTTGAGCTATTAACACATCCCTAGGCACTTTGGAAATGCATAATGAGAGTGTTTGGTATTTTCTGGGTACACTGTACAGAATATAAATTAGACTCAAAAGCAGTTCATGAGAATATGGAGGAAAAGTTTGGCCCAGTATTAGGAGGTCTACTTACTTTGAGAGAGATGACTGAAAATTGAAAAAACCTAAATTGAAAAAAAAATCCAGCATTTAGGTAAAATAGTTCTATTTGGTTTAAATGTACAAGGTGAGGATCCTGATTCTGGTATTAGATATAGAAATTATCAAATAAGCCTGGACACTATACATAGCTTAATAATTTTAATTTGAGGCTTTCTGTCATTTACTTTATTATATTGGGTCTTACAATCATCACTTTCTGCCTTTTTATTGCATTTTTCTTACATATTCTTTCTATTTAAATGGAACATTTCAAATTTTTGATTGGCAGTTCCTGTCTATCACTATTTTCCTATCAAGGCAATCACTAAAAATTAGATCCAGAGCAATTAGAGCCTTTTCTAATTGAGTAACTCTCATATTTGCTTTGGCTTGCAGAGACCCTGCACATGAAAGTAAGTGGTACATTTCAAGAAAAACTTATTGTGAGGTAGGATATTACTAACATGAGGGCTATTCCAGTGGTACAGAAGCTTCATTTTTGTTAGTTTTCTAGAGACATCAAAATAGGGAGTGGTTATTTCATAGGAATAAAAATCAAATAAAATTGGGAATATGTTGGAAAAATACACCAATTGTGTACACTAAATATATATATGCAATATATGAGCAACATATGATATATGTCATCTATATCGCAGAAATATACATTGCATATATATGCATATATATATATATATATATATGAGAGAGATATTAAAATTAATCTTACTCAAAGTTACCCCCACTTTGAATGCACTTATTCCATTTTTTGGGTCAATTTCTGAAGCAGTTCTTTGTGAGTATCTTTACTCACACTATTGTGCATACTTGGATGTTGTGAATCCATTCAAAATGTTTACCTTTTCATTTTGACCTGGAAAAAGTCAGATGTCACATTTGCCAATCTGGTGAATAAGGTGTGTAAGGACACACATTAATATTTTCACAGTGTATGGCACTTATATCACCACTCATTGAATTTTTTTAATCACATCTCATAAGGACATGAAAGAGGGCTTCCAGAACTGCTCCAGAAGTTCATAAGAATGATGGAATAAGTGTGTTAAAAATGTGAGAGTTGACTGGCAATGTGTCATTTATTGTAATAAATTTTATTTAAACATTTACCAAATATTTTGATCACACATCATAAAATATTCACCAGATTGCATCATAGTGGTATGAAAATGCCAGGCAGATTGGAGTGCTTGTGTAGACCCTTTATGAAAGAAAGCTTCCATGGAAGCCAAATTATATTAGAGGGATGTTTGGGGAGGAAAGAAAAGGAGAAAAATGTACTCAAATAGTGAAAATGTTTACTAACACAAAGAAAATACATCCAGAAAATGTGTAGTGAATTCTCATGATTTGGATGGTAACAGTTTGAATCAGTGACATTTGTTTTTCAATTATGACTAATGCAGAATTAATGGTGCTCTGAGAAGGAGTTGGACTGAAGTTACATGTTATTTAGATATAATGTGCTCACTGGAAATATGATCAGAATTTTAGAAATAAAGTTATCAGAATTTGTGTTTATGCTACGGGAATTTTAGGTTTTAAGGAAATCTCAAGAGATCAAATTGTCCAACCTTTTCCTTTTACACATCATGATCAGGGTGAGAGGTAGTCATGTACTTTACTCAAGATCACATAATGAGAATTGAGCTCACTCTGGACACTAAATCCCCTTAGTATTGGATTATTCTTCTTATCCAAATCATCTTTAAACTCAATAAACAGTAAAATGCATCCAGCCTGACCAATTATTTTGTTTTACTATGAACTTTTGAAAGCTGAATATTTAATTTATCAACAATTAATGTATGGGTAAGACCTTTCACTAATGTCAAATTTAGTCTCTCAGACTGAAATTTTGCTCTACAACAAAGAAGTAAATAAACTGCTCAGTGTCATAAAATAGCTACTTTTTAATTTCTTATTCCTCATTGGGAATTCCATTATACTGCTTAGAAAATTTGTGCTGAGAATTACAAAATGGTAGCATAACCAAAAATATAGAGACTTTAAGGTGCAAAAATATAAACTACAATCATGAAAAAAAAAATCAGAACTTCCAAGCACATAAAAAACACTTTGAAGAAATTTCTACTCATATTTCCTAACAATGAGTTCTCTTTTCTCAATTCTCTATTAGTGTGACAATAGTACATGTACTTGTGAAGGTATGAAATGATTTCTTCTATTCTTTTTGAGTTTCACAATAGAGACAGGCCCATAGATTTCTCCAGAAGCAAGATGACTTTACAAAGAAAGAAAAATGAGAGCATGATATGTGTTAGTCAATAAATTTATATAGACAATCTTCTCTTCTTTCTCTGGTGCACTGAGACAATGTTATTTAGCTAATATTGCTCTTAGTCGGTGTCAGTGACCTGTTTCTTATTGGAAACAGTTACTTTTGTCAAGATTCAGTATTTTCATGCTGTGGTTTTAACACACTTATAAAATTATGTTTATAAAGATTCTGTCTTAGTGGTATAAACGATATGTGTAACAACTAAAGATATGCATTAATTAAAAATATTATTTATGATTACATCTAATAAATGTAGAAGGAATTAAAAAGTTACCATATAGCTATGGACATATCTATAGTAATAATTGTCCTTTTAAGAGTAAATTTAATTGTATATATTTAAGGCATACAACATGATGCCCTAAGATACTATGCAATAAAATGGTTAGTACAGTAGAAAAGTTGGCACATGTATCATGATTTTGTTACTGATTTATTCCCTGCACAAAACCAGTTATACTCTACTCATTTAGTGAAACTCCTAAAAATAGCACACCATAATTAACTGTAGCCTTCTTGTTTAACCTTAGATCTTTTGATTTGTTCTTTCTACATAGTTGTTGCTTTTTAAATTGTGATATGCATCTCCCCAAATATAGAGAGATAGAAAATAAAACGCTGTGTTACTGGGATCAGGGTGTGCATATGGGGAGAGCAACCATTGTTGCAGGTAAAAACATTGTCATGTATTAAAACTAATGAATAAAACTATAATGAGAAATAGAATATTTCTTTAATTTTGAAAGATGTCTTCATAAAATGCTTACTGATTATGAAAGGAAGATGAGATGCTACACTGAACTGCTTGGAACACTATCAATAATTCCATACATCTCCTGAAAGCTTGCACTCAGAACACAACATTGCTTCTGCATTATTTTTGTTAAAAGAACATAAACCAATCTATATGTGAAAAAACATTAGACAAACCAAAGTAGAGGAAAGTATTGGTCTAGTCTTCAAAAGTCAAAATTAACAAAGACAAAGCAGAGAAAATCTTTCTGGCTAAAGGAAAACAAAGAATCATGACATGTAAAAGGAATGTGGTATCCAGAACTGAATTTTGAAGCAGAAAATGCTTTTTTAATATCTAGAACAAGAAAATTAGTGAAACAACTGGAATTTGAGTAAAGCTTATAAATTATATTACAATATTATAGCAGAAATTGTTTGAATTTTGATAGTTCTATAGTGGTGATGAGAATATTATTATACTGCAGAAACCTATAACAAAGTAGATATGAATGTAGGGACATTGTCTATAACTTACTTTTAAAGAAATTATATTATTTAATATTGATATTAGAATACTCTACATATAATCTGAGATATAAAAATTAAAGCTAAAAAGATTATACAATTTTTGTGAGTTTCCCATCTTTAAATATTTCAAAATGTCACATGATTGTCATCTAATAAAATACTTTGATGGTAGTTTACTTGATTAAAATTGCATTTTTTGTGTGTCCCTATCTACAGCACCTATGCTGATTTTTCTATGTGGTATTTCAAGAAGTCTCCACAGGACCCAATCAATAGGATATTTTTATAATTTTAAAGACAAGGACACTCATGCTTAAGAATTAGTCACTAGATTCAGATTTTTTGAAGTCACATAAGAAGAAATTAGAATGAAGTTTTGAACTGGACTGATTTTATGTAATGAGTTCCATTATACTATCAATTTACACAAAAGCAAATAACTCTATTTTTTAACAGCAATGAATGCCTTTAGTGAATTCTATCAAGGGGTAATTCCAGTTTCCTGGTTGTAATTTCTCCACTAAAACTAAAATTGTAGGTCCCCTAAAGTTTGTAAATTTCTGGAAAAAAATATTTAATTCTCTTGTTGTTTTTTACAGTGTCTAGAAGAGTGTCTGGCACACAATATTTTAAGTGTTCGTTGAATAAGTGAATGAGTATGAAATAAAAGTTTTACATAAAAAGTACAGAGTCATGCCAAGATAGCAGGCCAAGGAGATCATCAGAAAACTCTAATAATACTGGCATACACATTAGAGAGAATAGAAATTAGGCACAGAGTTTCATGCCAGAAGTAGAAATTAGTTTGGCACAATATGTATTCATTAAAGGATAATTAAAGGAAATCTTATGAATCCATTCTGACATGAATAAAACCATCTCGATCATAACTACCACCTTGTCCGCCTGGTGGCCCTAGTATATATTCCAAATCCTATAGCACAAACCAAGTTGTTAGGATGGTCCCTCGGTGTTTCTTAACTGATTGTTGGTATGTTCATAGCTTTTGAGAAACTCCAGGTATTCTCTGGTTGGCTACAGTCCTTCTTTGTTCAGTTTAGTATATAAACTCCTTCTTTTCACTGTGAATTGCAGAGATCTTACTATTTTGCAGCAGCTGTAGATACATTTCTGTTCATAAATCCCTAGAAATTGTATTTGTTCAGTTCTGGATTTGTCCACCTCTTTCTTCAGTCTCTTGCACTTAAGGTCTTTGGTGACTGATTCTCATATATCAGATTCCTCCAAAACATAAACTCATCTTTAGTCACATAATTTCTGAAAGGCATGCATCAGAAAACAACCTGAATTGACATAAAGAGAAAAAGAGTAAACATTAGTTTTCAGATAAGAGTTGAAAGGAATTACTGGATACCCTTTGCAGTGGAGTACTGAAAAATTCTGGAGAACTCAACACCTGATTTAAAGTGTTGCCCATGGCCTCCATTTGTCTCTCTAGGCAGCAGAAAGCATCATTAGTTGTTGTCAATATAATACATAAATTTGGAGCCTAAGGGCACTCAATTTTCACTCTATATGCATTTTCCTCAGAAATCTGAGGAAAAGGTAAATCTGCATAATCTGCTACATTTTGCTACATTTCAAAAAGATTATCATTGCCATATGGCAAAAGTGGGATGAATCAAGAATCACAGGATATTATTTACATGTGGAAGTTTATGATAAATTGAATGCACTCACATATTACAAATAAATGAATTACAATCACATTGAGTATTGTTTAGGCTTAGGTATAAGTCAAATATTTTTATGTTATAACTCTGTGACCAGTGTATTAAAAGTGACTGTATTGCTTATCATTGTTTTAAGATGTCAAGTGTTTTCCTAAAACAAAAAAGAAAAATTTCTATTGTTACCCCATACAGCCCAAGTGTACTTTGGAAGCTCATGGCAACACAGAGTTCTGGGAATCACCAATGGAACTGTGTATAAGAGCTGGGATACAAAACATTGTGGTCCATTCAGACCATCTGTCTTATTACTTCCAAAGTCAACTTGAAACACCAAAAAACAAATAACAAACAAAAGAGACATTAAAATTACACCTGAGATGTAGTGGTTAACTTATGACAGATATTATGCCAATTTACTATCAAAACAGAGATTCTATTTATTTGCTAGTATTCTACATTTTTGCTATTAGAAATTTCTATGGTAAGTATAATCCCTTATAGAAAAGAAAATATTTCTAAATATGAAAGTAAAATCGTGTTGAAAATAGCTCCAATGATATCTATAACCTTTTAGAATAAAATGGAAAGTATCAGCCCTTTAATAGTATATTTTCATGAAATCTGTAACTTAGTGTTCCACTATAATTTGTTAATTCACAGTGTATCATTAGATACCAGGTTAGTAGTGTGAATACAACACAGTGATATGCTCTAATTATGACACTGGTGATATCACTTACAGCAGCAGGTTTGCCTAACAGAAAAAAGATTAGGAGAAATATAGATAATGAGATATGCTGTGAATCTACTGAACTTGGGAAAATGAGCTACTTGTTTTAGCTCTGAAGCTGCCTTATGAACTTATAATTTTATGTTTCACAGCCACAAAATTTTGAGGGTTTTACAAGATCTCAAAAGACTTCTACTAGAAAGATAGTTCTATAATTTGAAGGGTGTCTTCAATATGGTGTGTAGATGAAGGAATTAGTTTAGCATTTTTACTTCAGTAGGCACCTAGATAATTTTTCCTCTCAGTGGCTCTTTCTTCCATTCGGCCCACAGATGTCATATAGTAGAGGATACAGGAGATCTTGAGAATATTCAATGCTTATCTTTACCTTTTTTAACTTCTACTGTGTCTTGCTCTGTTCTATGATGCCACCTTTTTCAGAAACTGAAATAAGCAAGTTCTATACATTTTGTTTCCATTTTGCTATTAACTGCTCTCTCTATGATGTTTTTAAAGAAATGAATATTCATTATATCCAAAATATTTTTTTTAAAATGATGAAAGTTAAATATTACTGGCTGAATTTCAGACACTCTAACTGGCAGTAAACAGTTTGAGGAAGATGCTTATGCTTCTGATTTTGCTACAGGTATGCCATGTCTCATACTATTTGGAAAGGTTTCTCTGAGTCACACTGTCTGTGTAGATTTCACATCATGTCTATCTTTGATGTGATTTAAATATGAAATGTTGCCCAAAGATGCATGTACTGAGAACTTGAACCTTAACATAATAATATTTAGAGGTGATGCTGAGTGAGGTGATTAATCACAGACACTAACTTCATCAAAGAGTTAATCCACTAAATAAATCCATCCTTCAATGGCCTTATTGTGAAATGAGGCCTAATTGGATGAAGTGGGTCACTGTGGGTGCAGCTTCAAAGTATCTCTGTCCCTGGCCCCTTGCTCTCTGTGCTTCCTGACTGCCATCAGGCGAATTTTCCTCAATCACTTCCTCTCACCATGATATCCCTGCTTTGGAGCCAGTCACCAAGGGGCTGAAAGCTCTGGAAAGGTGACACAAAATAAACCTTTTATCTCTAAGTTAAATACACCAGGTATTTTGTCTGAGTAACTAATAGACGGCTAATACAGATCTTGTACTAGAGGCAGACAGTCCTGCTTTATCCTTATTTTTTAGCATTTTCCTGTGAATGTCAAATGTTACTGAGTTGTAAAAATTTGTATGCTAATGTTTGTGAATGACAGGAAATGTTTTATTTAGTAGATACAAGATATCCTTTTCCTATATTCATTTCATTTCAAGTCAGCTTTTTCTTTGAGGAAAGTTAAACAAATGTGAATTAATGAAAATCAAGTAGAAATTCCTTTTTATTAACAGATGACTCTTTCCCTTGGTATTTGCTTCTGAGAAGTTCTTATTACAAATGTTTAGCCTGAGGTCTGCTGAAAATCATTTGAGCCCTTTAGAAATTTAGGTGTCAAATCCTTCTAGATGTATATTTTAACACTGCATCCTTGTTTGAATCATTTATTCCCTTTGGACCTTTCACTGTCACACTTTTAATCAGTTTTCCTTGAATAACTTAGTTTTTTCTTTCATTCTTTTTGACTAATAGCTTTGATTTTTAAAATTTTATTCTCTTTGCCCTTCTCTGCAGCAATTTACTTCTGCCAGTTGCTTTAAATATAAAGGGGGTAAACATTATATTGAATGAGCTATTCTCCCTTTAAAACAATGCATGTTTTGTGAGGTGCTGGAAATGGAGGAACTGAGACACATGAAATGCTATGAAGACAGTGTCTGAGTTTATCACCACTAGAGCTTGTTCAAGTTAAGATCTATGTCATCTTTACACAGAAATAGGAACTTTAATATATGCTTTTTCACAAGTCTACATTTTTATGAACAATGATTGAATTGCAGCCATTTTTTTAAAAAATTGGTTTATTATTTCATATTTTTATTTTTTCAATTTCTTTTATTCTGCATGTAACCCTGGGACTCTGTCTGCATACAGAAATCACAGTGTTCATCTCACATATAATTAAGATTTCTTGATTATTTCTCCCTTTCCTTTTATAGTAAGCTTTCTTCCTTTATTTCTTTACTCAAAACCTTTTGGTATTGTATAATTATCTATTTTTGTTGTCCCTTTCCTTTGAATGTTGATATGTTAGGTGAAATAAATAATCATTTTGCTGCTCTACCTGTTTTAGTTTTGCAGTTTACTTATTTCCATTTGCAGTTATCTCACTATGTCAAACCAGTCACAGATTCTTAATGTCTCCTCTTGAACTTGTTATTTTCTATGAGGTTTTAAAGGCTGACAGTTTCTCAGCACAGAAAGATTCTTGGTGTACTGTGCAAAAGATTCCTTTGGGTGGGGGCAATGTATGAAAGATGGATGACAGTTGGATCCGTAAGCAGCTGCTCGATGGCAAATGGAGGACACGGCCTTCAAGTATGTGGGCAGAAGGACACAGTGAAGCAAAACTCAAGCAGTGAGGCATGGCTGTGGAACCCAGGGACATGTCAGCAAGACCAACCACAACTGAAATCAGGCCTCGCTTTGAAATTCAAAATAGCAGCTAACTTCACTGGTTCTGATGGTAAATTTCTCCAAAATGTATTCACTGCTGGGTTTATACTCAAGGACAGAGGACAGTCTTTGTTTACTGGTGAAGCTATTGTTTTTTGGTTGAATATCTCAACTCTTAGTTCTAATGGTAAAATTTTAAAAAGCTTATGTTTGAATGTTTTACACATTCAAAGCATTTAACTTAATGTGTGAAATGCTCTTATTTTCCGTAGTCTAACGAGTGTACATCTGATAGCATGATGTTGCTTTAGAGACAATTTGCAGAAAGAGTTGGACAAAAAAAACCCCTCCAGTCCAAAACTCTACACAATAACTATTTCAAATATATTGATTTACAACAGACATGGTGAGTATGAGTTCAGATATTTGACATTTTGCAGCTATATATGAAGTTTAAGATGTGTGTGCTTGTAGCTAAAGTATAGAGATCTGTACTTGAGATTCAAAACCTTAGAAAGCCTATAGTAACTCTAAACTAACATCTGTTTAATGTAGATATTTATTAAATATCATTCGTACAAGGTAATCTGGTAAACTAAGCAAGTATTGGGATGGCAAAATTAACAATGCTAAGTGTCAAAGTGCTAATACCTTATTAGAAGATTGAAAAGCAAATATCTCAATAAAATGTAGTATAAGAAGATACAAATCTTGAGCTGGCAAGAAGTATGACAATATTTAGTACAAATGGGAATTAGAGAACTGAGTAGAAACTGTGCCCTTCCTTAACACGAGTGATATACCACTGAGATAGTGTTATAAGTATCCTGAAACCATGAGGGGCTACGAAAGAGTCTCAGACCTGGGACCAGGGACACAGCTCAGTGGCACAGTGCCTGCCTGGCACACTCAAGGTTGTGAGTTTGATGCCTGGTACCAAAAGAAAAAAAAAAAGGGAGTCTCAGATTCAATGGGATTATGTGAGGACCTCACATAGAAGGAACAGGAAATTAGACTAATAGGCATACTAGGCATTAATCAAAAAACGTGCAAAGGCCTTTGAGAGTCTGAAGAAATCCCTTGTTTTTATCATGTAGTGTGTTATTGGATAAGTCAAAGCAGAGCTGGCTGGAGAAAGTTATAGGTAAAACCCAAGGAACCACAGGGAACTTCAGATTATATACCCCATTGCCGGCTCACAGAGGAGCTTCTCAGAATTAGATAGAATCCCCAAGTGTTCTCAACTCCAGAACTGCAGTTCCTGGTAACTGAGCACACCACCCAGGTGCGGTGGTACTAAAGAAGGTCAGGGACTACCTGGACTAGGACAGTGGTGGGCTCCCATGCAGACCAGCCTCCTTAGCCAGGGTGACCCAAGGAGACCACTGTCCACTCACACTTCACACCCATAAATGCTGCTGCAGTGGCAGTGAGGTTCTGTTTCACATAAACCTTTTCAGCACAGTAAATGATAGCACCACAATTTAATTTAAAATTATTATATCCATATCAAAATCTATGTATGTGTGTAGATTTGCTGTAACTAGTTAACTAGCAATCAATCGTTTATCATCATCTACTTAATCTGAGTAATCTTTGTATAATGATTCTATTATATCTTAAAAGATGAACTATTAAACTGTGAAGAGGAGAATATTTAACTTTTTGACATATACTCTCCAATATATCGACAGAAAGTTTATATTCAATCACAGGTGTTGGATACAGTCTGCTACCTGCAATCAAATACTGATCGAGTTTGCTTTTTCCCAGTCTTTTTAGTGTTCTGCAATGTGATAAGTAGAAATACTACGCTGCTGTTGTTTCACTTTACAGGCTTCCAACAGGAAAAAATGTTTGTGTTAGTCATTTATCCTTCCTTTTTGGTAAATTTATAGCTCATAATCTTGTTTCTCTTTTAGTGTATACTTTTGTATTTCATTATATTTTTTAGGACTGATTTCAACTTGGTTGTATTTCAATGAGATAGTTTTGAAGAGTTAGTTTTCCTGCAACTTTCCAATTTCTTCTATTTGTTAATACAGATTTTGACTGAAATTTCATTCAAAATCTTTTGTAAATGAAACTGAATTTGTTTTATTTTCATAGGAAATCATCCATTTCTTTCATATTTTATTTTTCTTTTCTAAGAAATAAAGATTGTGTATGTTTTGAAAGCTGTCTAGATTATGGAAGGCTCAATCAAGCTAATCAACATGAGCATTACCTTGTATACTTACCATTTTATTATGGTGAGAACACTTAAACTTTACTCTTTTAATGATTTTCAATAATACAATTCATTGTTATTAACTATAGTCATAATAGATCTTTTGAAATTATTCGTCCTTTCTAACTAGAACTTTGTACCCTTTAACAAACATCTGTGACTTCCGTTACCTGAGGTCAACTGTAGTTGAAAGATGTTAAATGGAAAATTTCAGAAATACACAATTTGTGTTTCAAATTGCACATCTTTCTGATTTGGATGATGAAATTCTATGCTGCACTACTTCATACTGCACAGGATATGATCCATCTGTTGGTCCAGAATACACATGACATATATGATACCTGTTCAAAAGTCACTTGTGAGCTGCAATGGTATTATAGTATGTGAGTTCAAATAACCCTTATTTTATTTACTAGTAGCCTTAAGGCATGACGGTAGTAAAAGTAATTCAGACATGACAAAGAAGCCATGAAGTGCTTCCTATAGAAGAAAAGTTGAATTTATCTTTCATTTGTTCAGAAAAGGTAGCATATTGTATGCTAAGGTAACCAAGATATATTGTAAGTCAGTGTTATCAATCTATTGTGTTTAAACAATAAATTAAATCATCTCACATATGCATATTAAAAAGACTAATGATACTTACACAGTTGAGTACTATTCTTGGTTTCAAGTATACACTGAAGGTCTTAAAATATATCCCTCTAAAATAAGAGAGGATTACTACAGATGAATTGAAACTTTTATTTTCAACTAAAGATTTGTCATAAATTTTATGATGCTTTATATATAATAGAGAATACAATGGGAAAAGTCATTAGAAAGATCGAACAAAATACCTATAAATCAGGATTATATCGTACTTTCTAATTATACATATATAAAATCAGTTACATCCCAATATTTGGATACCATGTGATCAGTGTTAAATTAAAACAATGACAACAAAAGTAAATCTGATATTTATTTTTAAAACACTTCAGCAATATTTTACTTGCATGGCAGTAGATGTTTAGAGAGGGAAATATTTGAGTTTAATGTCATGGTAGGGTTTCAGAATGCTTTTTGTTAGAAAAAAGAGATATTTCCTGATCTTTGATCATCTGGGAAGAATAAGAAAAATTGCATTTAGTCTTTAGTAAGTATTAGGGTTATTTTTGATGACAAATTTGACTGACATTAACTGAATATATTATATTTCAATATCTTGGAGGACATCTGCTAAGAAAACCAAGTTCTCCAGGCAATGCATATGAGGTAATAATCACAAATTACTTTTCCATTTAAAGATCATACTTTTTGCCATAATTTACTATGTTTGCAAGGCATATTTTCCATTTATATTTCAATATTCCTTTTCAGCATCTTAAAAAATGCTTATTGTTAAACATTTCCACAAAGTCTTATATTTGAACATGGGGTTTGTTTCTAAGCTGCCAAAAATAATTGTTTTGAATGACTGTATAAAATTTATCTACTGATTCAGAATAATGGCTAAAATGCTTTTAGAAATAGGAACATTAGTACTTCTTCCCTTTTTTTCTATTTACATTAGTTGTGATTGCAATCATAAGTACAGACGATTATGTATTTATGACTGCAATAAAATGTAGTAATATTAATGATGCACTAAAAAGTCTTTTATTGTCTTTTGTTTCCCACAGACATATGTATGTATACATGCATATACATATATATATGTATATGCATGTACAAAAGTTAATGGAACACATATATCATGATGTATGTGTTCCATTAAAAGAAATGGTAAAGCCCAAAACATTTTATTATCATATAACTCCTTAAGCTGCCGTCTGCTTCTTTCTCTTAAGTCAAGCTTTGAGAAAACAATAATCTGCGTTTGTTTGCACTTCCTTTCCTTCACTTACCAAGCTACTGTAGCTTAGCTCCTACTCCAGCACTCCACCTAGAGCTCTAAGTCACTACGTTTAACGGACCTTTACAGTTACCTCATAATTTGACCTACTAACATCAATTAACAATATCAAGCAGCTCTTTCTAAAAAAACCTTCATTGACTTTTTCAATACCATATTCTCTGTATATCTTCCTGCTTCTGTGCTTTTTCTCCTCTCTTCTTTCCTTCCCTCAACTTCTTCCTTCCTTCCTTCCTTCCTTCCTTCCTTCCTTCCTTCCTTCCTTCCTCCCTCCCTCCCTCCCTCCCTCCCTCCCTCCTTCCCTTCCCTTCCCTTCCCTTCCCTTCCCTTCCCTTCCCTTCCTTTTCCCCTTTCCCTTTCCCTTTTCCTTCCTTCCTTCCTTCCTTCCTTCCTTCCTTCCTTCCTTCCTTCCTCTCCTTTCTTCCGTTCTCTATCTCCTTTTTTCCTTCCTATTTCCTTGCTTCCTTTCTTTCTTCCTAGCTCTACTTGACTATTAAATGTTGGAAATTCTCTGGTTTATTCTAGAATTTCTTCTGTTCTTACACTTTGTTTTTTCCAAGGCAACATAGTTCATGCTGTGATTTTATTTACACATAAAACACGATGATCCTTAAATATATATCCCTCTACTCTGAGCTTCCTACTGCCCAAGTACTAATTTATCACAGCTATTTGACTATGTCAAATTATTTAAACTTTATCAGATTTAAAAGTAAACTCTTTATCACCAAATTAGTCTCCAGTTTGTTCTTATTTTTAGTTGATTTTATTTTTATTAGTGTATGTTTGTAATACATAATAAATACATTTATCATGACAAGTTGGTATATATAATGATCACATCTTGATGTTTTTCTCCACCCTTTCTTGCAATCTCCTCTCTCCCCAGATCCTCTTTCTATCTCCATTAAAAATTTATACTTCAGTTTATTTGTGAAACAAAAAAGCTAGGAGAAATTCAGCTTATGATTCTTGTACTAACTACCTCAACTGCCACATTAAGTCAAATCCATTTTCCTTTCTAAATATTTCACAAATTAATCCAATTTCCTTTATCTTCATGATAATTCAAATTACCCTTATCTTTTGCCTTAGAATGCAGTGTTGCTCAATAACAGGTTTCTTATATCCTACATCTTTGACGAGACATCACTGAGCTTATGAAAAAAATAAAAGTAGAGACACTTAAAATTGTCATAAAAGCCTTGCTAGTCTAGAACTTTTGTACTCGTGAAGACTGCCCTTGGTTTTGCTATGCTTTCAATATCTGAGATCCTCCTGCTCATTTCCACCACAAGAGTTTTTTATATGCTGGTTTTCTCCATCATGAGTCTTTTCTTCCTCCTGCCTCTTTGTTTATTAACTCAATCATCCTTAACAGCTTAGCACAATTACCTTTCAGAAAGGTTTCCTGGATTCCAATGAAAATCAGACATATGTGATATATTATCTCTCAGAACTGTGATTATTTTCCTTAGTACATTTATCTTGACTGATAATTATATATCACTGGAATTATTATTTGATTAATATATGACTTCCTGAAGTATACATGGTGAGTGTAGGAATATGTATAATTATATCTAAAATTTTTTTGTTCAATGGCATATAGAATGACAGATCAGTGACAGCCAAGAATATGTTGGACTTTTTGTGTAACTTTTCATGAACTTGGAACCTGGGCTATAAGACAAACTAGGAAATTGAATATGGCTAAATTGCTAGTGAGACACCATCAAGAAGGATTTTTGTTCTCAAAACTTACATTTTAAGAGATTGTAAGACTTGGCACTGTGGAAATATCCCTGGCCTACAGAAGTACTGGCTTTATCTTTGCCTGCAGAATTTATTTGCTGTCCAAATATTTAGAATTCAGAATGTTTGGCATTACATTTCTAAGGAAACTTTCTCAGGAGTGGAAAAAGAAAATATATTTATATATTTATTAATATGTCACAGTAGTTACATATTATTCCTGGATGTATATTTATTTTTTATTCTTTATCTTTCATTATCAATACAAATCTCCCAAGTACAGATGTTCTGTAGCTTTCAACACATTTCTCCAGAGGTACACAAGAAAAAGTACACATTTAGTATTTGTGGTAATTAATAATCATCTGTTATCTTTCAGAAACTTTGTATAGTTGTTCAGGATAATAATAAAGACATTAAAAATTTAACAAAGATCTTTGGCAAGAAAAATACAATTGTGTCAAATTTAGGCAGTGTAAAGATGGAAATACAGCTGCGGACTGTCGGTGTTCAGAGGTGATGAATAAATTTTTGCTTTAGTTAAGGAAGAAAGGATGAGTCTATATTTGGCCAATAGAAACTAAGAAAGATGAAATTAAAAGATGGCAGAAGTTGTGATGGACCATATGTATGTTAAGAAGAAGGAAGAATTAAAAATAGCTTTGTAAATCTTATGTAGCTGGGTAATCATTATGAACTGATATTTATAATACAATTGCAAAAACTGAATAAAGGAAATCAATTCTGTATTTGATGTTCTGTGACTTAATATCATATTTGTTAAAGTTATATGCAATAACAAATTACTTTTAAATGTTCAGTTCTGTGAGCCTTAAAATATATCTACAGTTGTATGACCACCACCCAAACCAAGATATGAACCACACCGATCATTGTGTTTCCTCCTTTCTCCTTATCAATTGCCCTCTGCCCACCTGTAGTAGCTGGAAACATTAAGCTGCTTTCTTTCCCTACAATGTTGTATCTCCTGAATGTCATATAGTCAGTATATATTGATATATGTCTGCATATATAGATCTCTCTCTCTCTCTCTCTCTCTCTCTCTCTCTCTCTCTCTATATATATATATATATATATATGTGTGTGTGTGTCTTGCTATTTTTCCCTTATAATGCTATAATCCATTTATGCTGTTGCATGTAGCAGTAGTTTGCTCATCTTTACTGCTGAATGGTGTTTCATTGTATAATTAGATGACAGTTTAATTACTTAGTTCAAATTATGTATAGTTCCATTGTTTCTCATTTTATTGGTTATGAAAAGAAATGATGAACATTAAAGAATAGATAGCGACTTATAGGTGAAATCTGGACTGATAAAAACTCGAGCTCTATAAGCTTGTAGGGAGTATGTAGAACTTACAAAGTACATGCAGAGTAGAATTAGTCAAGGGCCAAAAAAGAATCTTTAGAAAATCAACTTCTAAAAAGGCAGCCAACGGAGAGGAAGCCCTGAAGAAATAGAGAAAGAATGACAGGGAGATATAGTGTGCACTATTAAGAGTGTTGAGTCACAGAAACCCAGAGAGCAGAGTTAAGAGGTCAAACAATGTTTAAAAGAATGGAATGCAAAGAATTTCTCATAAAGCTGAGCCACATTAAATTTAAAAATAGTGAATTGAGTACTTTTGTCACTGTTAAGAAATTAAATTAAAATAGCATGAGGATTCAAAGACATCTTTAGCTATGGATCAGCTTTTTGCAATCCTTTGGGTACCAAGGACTGATTTTATGAAAGACAATTATTCTATAGATAGGGTGAGGAGGATAGTTTTAGCATGATTCAAACACATTCCGTGTACTGTGCCCTTTGTTATTATTATTGCAACATTGTAATAAGTAATGAAATATTATATAACTCAGCATAATGCAGCATCAGTAGGATACCTGAGCCTGTTTTTTTGCAACTAGATGGTCCCACATGAAGGTTATGGGAGATAATTACACCCAAATTATCTTATGTCCAGTCTACTCAATAGTACTTTTTGTTGCTACTGCTGTCACTGTGAAAAACACTGCTTCAAAAAGATAGGAAGTTGGAAGTTGAAGCAGGCTTTACAGAGCCTTTTTTTTTTTTTAACAATTTCATGATATTCTACCTCGACCTTAACACAGAATATGTGAAAATTTAAAGTTGTCTCAAACATACTTTTGAGGTCACTGTCATTTTTTTATCTCAAGCATATGTGGCTCCTTTATGCAGATAAAGTGGATTCACGTATCTTATACACAAATTAGTTGTAGATTCATTCTTTCTCAGTTTGGAAGTCTTTCGTATTTGGAAAATAACATTCAAACACTTTTGAAAACTGAGGTAGGTGAACATGAGAAAGAAGGCTCTGGTTCAAAATCTTGGCTAATGTTTGAAACATGGAAAAGAATCCCAATTTTATCTCTTTGCTTCCATAATTCCAGTTTAGCTTTCCACACATCCTCCTTATCTTACAAATTGAAGAGTTGTTCACCCCTGAAGTGACAAATTGAGTTTGTTAGGCAGGTTGAGTTTGCTGCATGAGTGAGCAAATTTTGCAGCCCATCCTGTGCCATGGAAATTTGCTGCTAGTGGAGACTGGTTTTCTAAAGAAGTCTTTCAAGTAACTCATAACTCAAAAAGTCTGGCCAATGATCTATGCTCAGGAAACCATCTCAGCTTTGTGTATAATAGAAGACATATATACTCTGCATCTATTTCCTCACAGAGCTGCATAAACAGATTTGGCTTAAAGGCATATAGGTTAAGGAGGTTGGTCGTGAAAATCACTTCCTGAAAATTGTTAAGTTCCGGTGACATTTTGGCTAGTTAGTTTTTCTGTATGGATGACACAGTGCATAACATTTAGAAGCATCTTTGACCCAAATTGTGAAAACACAAAGCCATCCAGTCATGGCAGCTCTTCAGTCTATATATTTGCTGACACAGTATGATAAATTCAGTTTTTCGGATATGTAATCATTCAATGACTTGAATAGTTTTCACTTGAGGTGTTGTTTGGCAACAAAAGTGTACATAATAAATCCTCATGTACAACCTCCTCAAATATATATTGCACAAGCATTTTTTCCTTGTGGTCAACACTGGTAAACTTGTCAATTTAGGCTGTGTACCATAATGATTTATTAATTCTCCCTAACTACTGTGCATATATATCCTCTGCTGTTATATCACTTCATGTAGTTATGGTGCTAGCAAAAGAAGAATGTGGACCACCTTTGAACTGTAGCTTCTGCTAAGAGTCACAAGTGTCATTAGCAGCCAGCAGGATCAACTCTTTACCAGTACTAAAGGGTTTTTTAGCTTAAGTAATACAGTTAGCCACTAAATATGATATTCTCAGCACACACAGATTTAATGAAGTTGTAACCTTCATCAATTACTTCTGTTCATGTTCACATTCTCTTTTAAAAACTTCAAAATCTTATCTTTTATAGCAAGCTGCATGGTCTCATATGGTGCTACTGTTTTGAAGGCTTCCTGGTTTTGTTGGATAACCAGTTGCCACTTATTATACAAAGCTGGCTTGGAGACTATAAATCATATGATGTAGCGAATTCATACCTTAAGTAGAACTCTTGGTATTTTCTTTGAAATGCAGCTTTTTCTGTAGTATTGGAGTATTTTGCTGTTTCATCATTGAATCTTTGACCTTTTAAAAGACGCTACCCAGTAATATTTACTTTATACTCACTTTGGCTATAGTTAGTTTATCGACTGAGCAAAACTATGACTGAGGCAAGTGTGCAGTTCAGGAAAGAGAAGACAATGGAAGTCATAAATAAAATAATGGGCAAACCATTCACAGAGTAAAAAAATATTGGATTCTGACTTAATACCTGCCAGCCGATACAGCTATACCATTGAAGTACATCAATTTACTTGCAACTATAAAGCATGTTACCAAATGCAGCTTTATGGATGATTGCTTTTCACTGACAGGGTTTAGATATAAGTCTGCAAGCAGTTGATTGATTATGGCCCTATGCCATCAAATCTCTCTGCTAATGTTACTACATGTTTGTAGCTGTTCCCCAGCTCTAGCATCACCACCTCAGCTTTATCCCAGATGATCAGGCAGCAGATTTTCATATGAAGCCTTCAATTCATATCACCACATTTGCAATTCACAGTTGGATTCATGATTCTGTGAGAATCTAATGCTGCAGATGATCTGACAGATAGCAGAGCCCAGTCAATAACAGAAGTGATGAGGAGAGGGTGTTAAATACAGATGAAGCTTTCTTTGGTCATCTTCTATTGTGCAGCCTGGTTTATAAGGGGCCATAGACTCACACTAGTCTGTGGCCTGCCTTCTGGGGACTCCTGGTGTACATTATTGCCATAAAATGCTTTGTTTGGGTTGCTATTCTCTATTGCTGTTTGAACTAATTCTGTTGCCAAGACTTAGGAGTAAGGATGGAAAATTGGACAACCCAATGCAAGAGATATAACATGTGCCAGATCAGTCTTGATCAGTCTTTAAATCAGGTAGATAAGAGCTCATTGTGAAGAGTATACAAGTGCACCCCTGCATGCAGAATTCAGAAATTTGGATGCCGGAGAGCTGGGTTTCCTTACGTATTGAGACATGAGTAAAAAAGTTCAAGAATGAAGATATATGTCTGGAAAGGAAGATTTAGTCTCGTAAAGCATTTCAGCAAAGGCAAAAAATATCAAGAGTGGCATTTAAAAGAACTAAAGCTTTCTTAGATACTTCATGGTCTGAGCCAAAAATGATCCCATCAGACAGATATGCATGACTGAAATATGGGAATGATGTGACAGGCACTCAGACCTTATAAAATGGAGCACAAATTAGTGATTCATGTGGTATTTCCTCTGCATCATTTTACAGCAAACACAATTATTCCTTTTATACCATCAATTTAAAAATAGCACTTGTATATAGCATTTGAGTATAAAATTCTAATTACTACTCAAAAACTAAGAAAAAAGAAACAAACCTGAATGTAATGGGAAATTGTTTCAAACAGAAAAGTAGTATATTGAAGGATCAGTTCAGAATAAAATAATAAAAAGCAATAAATTTATTCCCTTAATGAAATTAGCAAATGAGATTGGCCTAATAGCAAATAAATATGCTATTCATTTAGAATCATTTCTCTTTAATGTGAGAAATTCCATTTTAAATGTATATGTACTAATAATGATAATTGTGAAATAATTTTTGCATTTCTATCTTGGTATTAAATTTAAGGAAGCATTTTTATTTCTTGTAATTTTGTTTACTAATTACAGCTATGTATATATTACTATTACTCATCCTGGTCGTAGCAAACAGTTGCTGTTAGAAAGACTGAGTAACAGGATATTTCAATATGCAAGGAGATAATATACAGATAAAAGAAATATTCAAACAGCTAAATATATTTATATTTAAGGAAACAGATGGGCAGCCAGGTAAGTAGTGTCAGCAGCATCTGTCAGTATGAAGCAGACTATAACTATGAATCAAAATTTCTAGTTCTTGAAGATGGAGGTGAGTGACTAGGAAAACAGAAGGGAAACTCACTTCACAGCAATTGGAGAACCAGCCATAGTTTAAAGATGCAATTAAAGCAAGCAGATCAGTACAGAGAAGGGCTTTGAGTTAGACTCCAAGGGTAGAAACCTGCTTTTGCAGTGAACTGCGGCACTTGCCTCAGGTGAGCAGAGGAATGGGCTTGAGCTGTCCATCTTGCTCTAGAGAATTGGACAAAGTTGTCCTGGGCCTGTTGAGCTATGGTCAGGATTGTTCTATCAGTAGTAAACCAAAGCTGACACTGCAGTGAGAGAATGAGACACCAGTTGGTCAACGGACAAATTAGTTTTATGGTTTAAGTTTGCATTTATTTGTCTGTTATTTTTGTTTACCTTATATGATTAGTGTATTCACCTTATGGACATATAAAAACATATGAATATTAAGGAAATTTAATCAAAACAGTCACCTTTGTCCAATTTTGTTTATACTTTAGAAAACAATGTCTCTGCTGTATAAATTTTAAAGCAGTATTCCATGGCCCTTTGATTGAAATTCAAATTAATAGCAGTCTTTTGTTTTAAAGTTTATTTCTGAGGCATATTTGAACTGAGTATTCTGGCTTGCTGCTTCTCATAAATTGATACTTGAATTTAATATCCCCAAGGATTTAATTAACATATTGTCTTTTCTTTCTTTCCAGTCATGAATGAAACTGTTAAAAGACCCTAACTGAACCTAACATCAGTTTCAGTGACACATGCAGGAGCCTTTCAATCAACTCAGTTGTCACTGTCATTTGTCGATACTTTGTAGTAACTTTTCAGAAAACATTCAGCTCATATATTAGTGTCAGTAAGTAGCAAATGTTTATTTTTCAAGTAATATTTCTTGAGGCATGCTCAAAATATGTTACTATAATTGACAATAGTCAATCACTTAAAGGAATTTTAATTTGTGAGAGAACATGACCTCATTCATTAGAATATAAAAACAATGCTCATAAGTATAATCAAGATTATTTTGTACATATCTCAAATTAAAAATGAATAAATCTTATGAAATATGGACAGCTGCCATAATAAAAATAGAAATATTCTAATTATTGATTTAGCATTCAGTATAATATAGAGCAAAAAGTTTTCTATAAAAGTTTTAGAATATAATCAGGAAATAAAAATTATTTGATGACTTTTATTCTTCTAAAGACCTCTTATTGCATCATTTCATTCTCTTTAAAAAATTTAGAATTCCTAGGATCTTTTTAGATATCACCAAAATAGGTAAAACTAAACATACATGCAGATATTTTTGGAATTAACTGCTGATTTGCAATTATCTTTCTTAAGAAAAATAGGTGATACTGGTGACACCCAAGAGTATGCGATTTTTCAGTATTTTTCTTTTGTAGGCAGAATAAGGTTGACATTAATTGTCAATGGAAAATTCAGTGGTTTTTAAGAATTTATATAGTGCCATCTATCTGCCTCTACTATGAGCCTATTTATGCAGACTTTTCATGAATAATGGCATTTTATTTCAGATGCAGTTTTCTCATTTGACTATATAGTTATGCATTAGTCTACATTAAGCTTTATTATCTGTTTTTAGATGTTATATTTTCTATGACTTTAAAATATATTCTTGGTCATTTCCCAAAACTGAGTACTATTTTAAGACCAAAGATTCTTGCCAAAGCCAGAAAATTTATAATGACATGAATACTCTCTACCATTATCAAATGACAGTATTTCCTACTAGCTACACCAGATTATAAATATAGCTTCTTATTTTATTGATAAATACCTAATATTATCCTAAAATAAATTTGATGCCTATGTCTTTGAAATTTTCTTTCCAAATTTTTATGGCTGCTCATTTTGCTTTAAATAAGTAATTCATAACCAAAATAGATTTAAATATTAAAAATTATACTATGTTATTTGATGATATAAAAACAGCCACCTCCAGATGGGAAAAGATATGAAAGAAGAAACAAACTTAGTAAAGGAGACAGAGGAACTAGTCTTTTAGAACAATCTTTTAGATTTTTATTATCAAATAATACACTACAAGACAGTGTGAGAACAGACAAAAATGTTTTCTAGCTTACAATAAAAACTCTTTTATATCTTTCAAGGTAATTTTCCATGGCTTATGAGAGAAAGAAATACTAATGAGGTGCATACTGATTGACTGAAATGTTCTTACTTTGCTAACCTGGCCAATCACATTGAGTTTAGTCTCATCATCCAAACAGACCCTAGCAGAGAAGATTGTCAATAATCAGAGAAAATCAAGGTAGAAAATTGATGCTTTTTGGACACTTGAAGCAACATAGGTCACGATGCCCTTAAAGAGAACACTAACAAGATGATCCGCAAAGAGTACTGCCAATTTGGTTGCAGAGTGTCATTGGATCATTGTTATAGCTTTCAGAGGACTTTAATTCTAGTCAAGGTATTATTTCAAAATGGTTATAAGGCCAGAATTAAATTTATTGTCTATCTTTTCACTATTTTTTGATATCTCTCTATCAATAAGAGTGAAACAAATGAACAACTCTTACATGTTTACAGTTACATTAAATAATTTGGATACTTTTAAGTTGATGTTAAGTAGCACTAGAGAGAATACTCTTATACATCATTTTTATATAATTCTCAAGCAAAGCAGAACTCTACTATATATAAAAACCAAACTTTTTATACATTTATCTTTTGATGAACTTATAGGCCATTTCTAGGATTTGGATATTATAAATTGCACTTTTATAACCTGGGTGTGTATGTATCACTGTGATATGATGTCTTTAACATTTTAGAGAAAATACCAAGAAGGGAAATTACTGAGCCAAAAGGTATTTGTATTTTCAGTCTTTTGAGGAAATCTTCATACTAATTTCCATAACGGTTGTTCTAGTCTACATTCCCACCAAAAATGAAGGCTTCCTCATCAACATTTGTTATTACTTGGTTTCTTGAGGAGTGCCACTTTTTCTGGCATAAGATGGGATTTCAGTATTGTTTTAATTTTAACTTCTTTAAGGACCAGAAATGAACATTTTTTCATGTATTTAGTGATCACTTGCATTTATTATGAGAAATATCTGTGCATTTCAGTTGCCTATTCTTTGATTGGATCTTTTATTTTTTTTGGAAGAGGTCTGATTTTTTTTTAGTTCTTTGTGAATTTCAGATATTAGACCTTTATGCAAGGAATAGCAGGCAGCATTTTTTTCTATTTTTAGGTTATACCTTTACTCTGTTCAGATGATGTTTAATTAGATATGATTTGGAGTTATTGATTCTTCATGTTATTTCTTTTGCAGTTGGGGTTCTGATCAAGAAGGCCTTGCAGACACCTGTCTTTGGGAGTTTTATCTAGTTTACCTTCCAGTGGATTAGGTATTCTGGTTATATCACTTAAATTTTTGATCCATTTTATTTTAGTTTAGACACATGGAGATGTGTCTATATTCAATCTTTTTCATGTAGATAGTCAATTTTTTCCAGCATCATTTGTTAAAGAAGCTAACTTTCCTCCAGAATGCTTGTGGCTACTGCCTGGAATTGTTTTTGTATCCTCTGTTCTTTTCCATAGATCCACCATGCCTATTTCCATGTCAGTACCATGTTGTTTTTATTACTGTACATTTGTAACATAATTGAAGTCTAGGATTGTGATGCCTCTGACTTTGCTTTCATTATTCATGGTTTCTTTTGCTATTCTGTTTCTCTTCTGGTTTCATATGAATTTTAGGATCATTTTGCTTAGTTCTTTAAGGGATGCTATTGATATTTCATTGGTGTTGCATTAAATCTCTGTGTCAATTTTGAAAGAATGGCCATTTCAACAATATTTGTTCTGCTTATCCAAGAACAGGGGATGTCTTTCCATTTTCTGATGTCCTCTTCCATTTCTTCTTTCAGAATAATGTAGTTTTTCTGTAATGGTCTTTCATTCCCTTGGTTAGGTTACTTTCTAAATATTTAATTTTCTTGATACTATTTTAAATAGTATTTTTGTCTCATTTCTTTCTTGGTGAGTTCATTATTGGTGTACTGGAACATTACTGATTTGGGTGTGTTGATTTTGTATAACTGCTGCAGCTTTGAGTTTATTCATAAATTCTAGAAGTCTTCTGGTAGAAATTTTTGAGTTTTTTCTTCCTACAGGTTCATGGGGTCTTCATATATTGATAATTTGACTTCTTGCTTTCCTACACATATCCTCTTTTATTTCATTCTCTTACCTGATTGTTCTGGTTAATGTTTTAAGTACTATATAGAACAGGAGTGGTAGTAGTAGACATCCTTTTGTTGTTTCTGCTTTTAGAAGGAATGTTTTCAGTTTCTCCTCATTTAATTTGAGGACAGTAGTAGACTTGTCATAAATAGCTTTGATCAGATTCAGATAAGGTTCTTCTATGTTATTTCTTCAGAGTTTTTAGTCATGAATGGATGTAGGATTTGTCAAAGGCTTTTTCTGCACATATTGGAATGATAATGTAATTGTTTCATTGCTCCTGTTTATGTAATCTATTACAGTATATGTTGAAGCATTTTTGCATCCTCAGAATTAAAACTCTTTGGTCTTTGTGTATACCTTTGATGGCTTGTTGCATTTGTTGCACATATATGGTTGAGAATTTTTGCATTAATGTTCATTAAAGACGTTTGCCTGTAGTTCTGTGTGGTCCTGTTGATTTTTTAAAATTGATTATCATGTGTTTGGAGTATACCACAGAGAACTGGTGCATAACACATTTCACCTCTCCTCTTTTTGAAGGGTCTTTTCTCGTTTTTGGGACAAGGGTAATGTTAATTTCCAGCAATGACTCAGGAAGCATTCCTTTCCTTTCAGCTCCATTAAAGTGTTTGAAGAGTGTTGGTATTAGATCTTCTCTGATACTCTTGTAGAATCCAGTGATAAAACAATCTGGCCTGAATTTTTCCTATTTGGTAGGTTTTTTTTATTATTGCTTCAATTTTATTGCCTGTTATTGTATTACTTGGTGATTTTACATTTTCTTTCTTCAACTTTGGCAATTAATATGTATCCAGAAATCTATTCATTCCTTCTGGATTCTTCAATTTATTGGTTTTCAAAGTAGTTGCTAATAATCTTCTGGATATTGTTTCTGTTCTTTGTGACTTCATCTTTTTCATTTCTAATTGCATTGATTTTTATCATTTCTTTTTTCAGTAACATTGGTTTAGCATTGTCTATTTCATTTATTCTTTCAAAGAACCACCTCTTTGATTCATTGATTATTTGTATTGTTTTTGTAGTCTCAGTTTTATTTATTTTTACTCTGACTTTTATAATTTTCTTCCTTCTACTAATTTTAGAATTGGATTGTTCTTGATAAAAAATACAATTTTATATTCATAATTATGATTATTCTCTCACAAATCAGAAAAGTTAAGTGATAATACATACTATTAAAGTGACAGTGTATAATAGCATAGCACAAAACTTTAGCTTCCTATTGCTATGATACAATTCCTGAGATATTTGATCTATTAGGAGAAAGAGTTTGTTTCGGCTCATGATCTGAGGAGTTTTGATTCATTGTTCATTGACCACGTTGCTTTGAGCCAGTGGTATCATAGTTAATCATGGTGGATGTGTGTGGTTGAGAAGGTCTATTCACCTCCTAAGAGCTAGTGAGTAAAAAGAGAGAGAAAGAGAGAGGGAAAAAGAGAGAGAGAAAGAGAGAGAAAGAGAGGGAGAGAGAAAGAGAAAATGGGTTGTAGCCCTAATATTCCCTTCAAGTACATGTCCTGAGTGCCCTGATTTCCTTCAAATACCCCCACCCACTAAAGTTTTTGCCATCTCCCAGTAATGCCAAGCTGAGGGTCAAACAGTTAACACATGGGCCATTCAGTATCAATGTACAGCATCAAGGTTTCTTTAGCATCAGAGAATATTATTATTCTATGTTATAATAATTTTCCTATAATTTTGTGTTCGTAATTCCACTAGTTTTCCTAATTAACTTTATATCTATATATTTCTTCTGTCAACTCCTTTTGTTTAATGCCTAAAGTGTCTCAATTATCTTAGCAGTGGGTTTTGAAGAGAAGATAATGATGAACAAAATGACATATCAGCCAAAAATTGTTTGTGATCTATATAGAGGCACTGGTATTTAAAAGAAGAACCTATTGGTGACAAAACTGGAAGAAGCCTTTCCAACCTAGGGCTGCTGAGTAAAAATTTGTAGTAAACAGAAAAATTAAACAGAGTAATGAAAAGAATAGGTGTTTGCTAGTAGGAGAAATAGAAAGGGATTATACTGTAGTAAGGAGTATAGAGTTTCAAAGTAATGAAAAAAGTACAACACATAGAGGAACATTAAAGCTTTCTTTAGGCAGATAACCCTTGAGAGTGAAAAGAAAAATAATCAATGGCATGGGTGATTTCAGGTAAAATAGTTGTTGCATTTGTACAGCAAACAAATGCAACAAGATTACCTGAGTAAAAAGATGTTGTTCCTCAGACTATCTTATCAATTTGGGAAAAGGTTATCATTTCAGTTTCTCTTTCTCTCTCTGTCTCTCTCTCTGTCTGTTTTTCTCTCTCTTTAGAAAACTATTATTCCAATTATATTAAACCTCTAACTCTTACTTTGTATTTTATGTTTTCATCTGTTTTGCTTTTGATGACTTGAGAAGTACTTTTCTATGTTGCTAAGACAGTTAATCCCTTGCGCTGCTAGAACATTCAGTCCCTTCTTAGGGAGTAAAAGCAGGAGCAAGAAAGTGAGATCTGAGATTCTATTTCTCAAAAAAGTGACACACTCATTAGTGTTTAAGATAATAAACATAGATATTTACAAGTGGTCTATGATATTACCAAGAATAACTAGATATAAAGTCATTAACTCTTACAGTTTAAAAATAGGTATAATTTCATTTTCTGTTTTTCACAATTAGGAAATTTTCTACAATATCATTAATAAATGGTCACTTAATTATTGTTTTCTCAATGTTGACTTCTTTTAAGGAACTCCATTCCATATCATTTTAAATGTCATACTTAAAAAGTGATATAATCTTCTTCTCCCTAACTTTTACTCACTAATCCTGATTCTGACCTCTGGAAATCAGTCCACCTTCCCTTATCTCCAATAGGCTTTCACATATTTGAAGATTTCAATCCAGTATACTTCTTTATCACTATGCTAGCTCTTCCCCATTCCTTGAATATTTTTGTGGGTATAGTTTGGTGGACCCAACCAACCTACCACATTGATAGGCTTTGCTCCACAAAAAATGGTGTATGAGAATTATACTGCAGCCTTGTTATTCACTGGTCTTGGAATAATAGAATATCTCATTATGCAAGTTACTGTTAAACAGACATAAAATATTACCCATTTGTCAAAATAATTTTTAAAACATATAAATATTTGGGAGAGTGTGAAATAAAAATATGCATAAAATTAGTAAAATAAAGGGTTAAATACATGCTTTTAGGGATACATGTTAAAATTCATGTGTCAATAAACTAAGCACATTATTCATTGCTCTTTATTATTTGATCAAAGCAAGGGTTCAGCAATTTGATGGGGGGTTTTTTGACCTTATTTCTACATTACAATATGACTCATAGGATTTATAATCTTTACATTTTGCCTTAAAATATAGGCTTCTTAAGGCAATGAGTCTTGAGCAGCCCGGTACAGGGTCTGGCACTATAAATCTATTTATTCAATAAAATAAGTACTATAAATGTATGTTTATGGCTTTCACGAATTGCTAAGAACAGAGTTTACCCCCATTACTAGCCCAGATAGCTAAATTAATAATCTAGCTGGATAAACTTCACTCATATTTTCTGACTTCTTATTGGAGCATATATCTAAAACAATTTTGACTTTTCCACAATAGATATTAAACTGACAGTATTCAACCAGCAGGATTTGAGAACTCTATGTCATCAGCTTAGAATTAGATGCTTATTTTCTGTGCCAGCAGGATATTCACGCAGATCATTTAAAAGCTATATCAAATTATTTTAAAATAAATTAAAAAGAAATAGAGCTAATACACAAGTCTCTTCTTTGTATTTTGATTGGAATTTAATATTGAGGGTCCACTGCTACCTGCTCTGATTCTCACAGTAGTATTATGCTTTGGACTTTGAAGGAAACTTCATAGCTTGAAATCTGTGCTGAGATCACATAATTTATCCTATAGTGATTCTTGTTTATAGAATCAAAGCCTAGCTGTAGATCAATACTGCAGACAAAGGCCTACATTGTTCTCAGATATTTCCTCAGATTTATATTACTAAATATAGATGTTTAGTAATGGTCAACAACAGAATACTTTTATCTGAGACCTGCATTTCCCTCATAATGATATTTCGTTGAGGCACCCAGTTCTGCGGCATTCCAAAGTATCATCCTTCCCTGTAAGGGTCTCATTCTTTCTTTCTATTAAATTTTGTGAAGTTGTTTGAAATTTTTGGATATGCTTTCAGCAAAGACAATCCTCATCTCTATCAGTTTGAGGCTGTCTTTATAAACCTTAGTTCCTAGAATGATGCCTTAAATACCCACAGCTAACAGAGGTAATAAAGCAGTCACAATTTTCTGTGTTTCAAGTTATAAATTATACAATTAAAGACAATATTAATGGCTATTACTGGCTCACTGTACTGAAAAGTCTGATGATCTGACTACTGTCTAATCCTGTCAAATGAGTTGAGTGATGACACTTACTTCTTTTTTTGCTATTTTCTGTTGTGATGTCTTCAGTTCAATACTAACACTGTTTTGTTTCTTGCATGCTGAAATGATATCCTCTTCCGCCTGGAAGCTTCATTATCTGGAGATAGATGGGAGAATTAGTTAATTTCTAGTGCTTATGCTAAACTTATGGATTTTTAATTTACAGATTTCTCATATGGGTAACAGTTACTTAGCAGTTTTCAAAGCACTTTGGAATCATAATGCTATCTGATCCTGACAGTTGTCCCATGAAGTAGGTACAGCTATTATTATTATCTTCCATTACATAAAATTGGAAGTCAATTTCTTATCTCAGGTAATGGTTAACAAAAAGCAGATTAAACATACACTTTCTCACCCTAGATCTTATGTACTTTTTTACTTTTTTCCTAATTCCTCTGAATCATTATTGAAATGAGGTGATGGGCCTGAGTTAGGCATAATCTGCCTGGAACCTCCCCCGTGGGCCTGCCCTGCCACTGGGAACATCGAGGAAACCTACATCAGGCATAAGCTGCCTGCAACCTCCCCCATGGGCCCACCCTGCCACCAGGAACATTGAAGGAGCACGCCTCACATGTAAGCTGCCTGGAACCTCCCCCGTGGGCCTGCCCTGCCACCCCAAACATCTCAGGAGCCCGCCCCAGGCTGAAAACTGCCCTGGACTGCTTATGCTGGGCCAGCCCTCCCACCTGGAACATCAGAAGACCTCAGCAGGCTCCAGTCAGTGTGAAAAAACTTGGAACATAGCTCCCAGGTGGTGAACCTTGAACTGCAATAAATTAACTGTGTCAGTGTGGTGAGTATGCCCCTAAAATAGAGGTGTACAGTGGATAAATAGGTCCAGTAGTAAAACCCTCTCCAACTAACTGTAAGACCTGGGTGAGTCTGAAAAGAGTGTGTGTGATCCCCTCCTACACATTGAAAACATCAGGCAGAGTGAAAATGACAAAACTAAAAGCAAAATGCAGTCTCAAACATATAGTTCACCAGAAGCAAGGATAGGAAACACTGAAATAGAGGACCCCAAAAGTAACACACTGGGAATCTCTGAAAAGATAGCGAGTGAAATAAGAAAAACAACTCCATCAGTCTATAGAGGAAATCAAATTAGGAGTACTCTCACATGTAAAGATAGAAATAACAACCTTAGTAGAGGAGTTGTTGAATGCAGCTAAAGAAGAAATAGAGAAAAAAAGTACAGGAGCATGAAACCTTGAATGAACAATATAGAAAACAAACAATTCATGAAGAAAACTAAAAGAGACAACCAAGAAACAAAAAATTCTATCGAAAGCTTGCAAAACCACCTAAATGAAGCCAAGGATAGGATTTTGGATCACAATTAGTGATCAGGAAATGACAGAACTGTTAACAATAACAAAGCAACATGAAATGACAATCCAGAAGCTTCATGATGATGTCAAGAGCAACAATATAAGATTAATGGGCATTAGCGAAGATGCAGGAGTGCATGCAAATGACATATGTAGAGGATTTACAGAAGTAATAGCAGAAAATTTCCCAAACATGGGGAAAGAATCTGATACACAGATAAATTAGGCATATAGAACACCAAACAGTCAAAATCAACATAAAACCACACCCAGACACATAATAATTAGGATCTCAGACATACAGCATGAAAACAGAATACTAAAAGCTGTCAGAGAAAAGACACAACTCACCTATCAAGGAAAGACCATTAGAATCATGGCAGACTTTTCAGCACAAACCCTCAAGTCAAGAAAGGCTTGGAGTGAGGTGTTTAAAGCCCTGAAAGAAAACAACCTTCAACCCAGACTGATGCATCCAGCAAAATTTTCATTCAGATTTAATGGAGAAACAAGATACTTCCATGACAAAGAACAACTGAAGAAATTCATGTCCACCAAACCAACCCTAGAAAGAATACTGAAAGATATACTAGACAGAGATAAAAATGATGACAATCCCCAAAACAACAACAGAAAGAAACCACCAGTTAGGATAAGCAATTAAATAAGGGGAAAAAAGAAAGAAACAACTGGAACATAACTTAACAAAGCTGAGCCAGTGCATATGAGTGATATCCATAAATATAAGTGGCCTCAATTCACCTATAAAAAGAAATAGATTGACAGAATGGATCAAGAAACAGGATCCCACATTATGCTGTATACAAGAAACACATGTGACCCAAAAGGAAACTCATAGATTAAAAGTCAAAGGATGGAAAACAGTATTCCATGCAACAGGAACCCAGAAAAAAAAAAACAGGGATAACTATTCCCTTTGCAGACCACATGAACATCAAAACTAAAATGATTAAAAGAGATAGAGAAGGTCACTACATACTCATTAATGGAAAAATTCTAGAGGAAGAACTAACAATTATAAATATATATGGACCAAATACAGGAGCACCCAATTATATAAGACACATACTAGTGGACATGAAAAACCAAATACACAGAACACAATTATAATGGGAGATCTTAACAGCCCATTGTCACAAAGAGATAGATCAACTAGACAAA